>OMLF01028493.1:45627-58042 GCA_900302615.1 Holocentrus rufus
AGAGGCTTCAAAAAAAAAAAAAAGGATGAAAGATGGGGGAGAAGGCAGTTTGATTGAAAGGGAGCAAGAGAGCTCGTCTTCAGATGCCCTGACCCCATTTCCTTCCCTGTAGCTGCTGCTCTGTGGTTTTCAGGGACTTGTTGTGTGTATGCCAGAGTGTATGTGACTGTGTGCGTGCAGGACTGTTTGTGTGAAACTGTACCATTGTATTGCCGTTCTACAAGATGTGTCTATGTCAGTGTGCCTGTGGGTTTGTCACTAGGTGTTTCTGGGCCACTGATTCATATTATGGAGCTGTCATCTGGCCTGAGCCACTTCCTCACTGCCTCAAATCCGCTTAGGCCTGAATGTCCTAGACATAGGGAGTATGTATGGCGATTTTGGAAGTCTTGTCATTGCTTGAATGCACATCAAGGATTTTTTTGTTGCACTGCTCTTTTCAGTTTTTGCTCTCTTTTCAGCCAGCAGAATACATACAACTGTGGTTCTTCAGCTCCACTGCTTCCACATGTGGGTTTGTCATTGCTGCATGGCTGAGCTTTGTTCAAACCCACAGAACTTTATTTTACGTTCTAGAGGAGATCCCAAGGTTTCCAAAGATACCAAATACGTCCTGCTGAATTCCAGGGAAATGTGTATGAAATGATGCGACAGACTTCGGGATATTTTTGTTTGATGGTGATGGTGATGCTGCTGCCATGAAGCAAATGGCATAAAAGCGATCACTGTCAAAGTGCCCTTGAGCAAACCTTTTCACCGACAGCTGCTCTGCTCTCAACAGCAGAGGAGCATCATTTTACTGAGCAGCTCTCAGATCTGTCAGTGGATGAAAATGAAGCTGGGCGTTGCTTGCTCCATGGATAAATAAGGGTTAAAAATTCAGAGAGAGAGTATAATGCATCAACCACTGCAACGCACTCCTCTGTACATCCACGGCAAATGCAGGACAGCTACAGTGACTACTCGAGCAGATGTACACCTGCCTTGAAGTGGATTCTATCTTCTGTTTAGCCAAGGTAATACAGATTTTGATATTAGCCTCCTGCTGTGTTTATAAATTTTACATAGAAATTACATTTTACTCCTTCATGGAAGAAAGATTTAGGCTTTGACCTTCAGTTGTATATACAGTATCCTCAGTTCTAATGATGTGTTTTGAATTAAATTATTTTAAAACCCTAGTTGCTCATTTAAGGAAACAAAGTAATTTAGCAACTTACTTGAAAACTGCATTTATTCATTAGTATTCATGGCGCTTTGGGGCTTTGTGATTTTAATGGAGCTGTTATTATTCAAATGTATAGCATCACACTAAGGAACCTTTCAACCAAATGAATTACTGACTGTGTTCACTTGTGTAATTGTGTGTGTACGTGCACCAAGGTATGCATTTGTGTCCTGTATTTGCATATTGTATATGTACTTGGCCGTGCAGCTGCATTCTATTTATCCCAGAGACTTAAAAATCCATGCATTGCCTCTTTAATTCCAGTTTCCATGATCAGCCACAGATACTTACTGGCAATGTTTGCCTGTCCGGTGAAGATGGCGTACTGGAGCTCATAGGACACCACCGTGAATTCATCGTCGGACGTCCAGTGGACAGTGATGGTGTCGTAGGAAGCCGTGCACAACTCCTCCCTTATGCCCGGAGCACTTGGAGCTAAGGAGGATAGAAAAAATAATAAACTAAGTGAGGGAATGAGGGAATATCAAGATGATCAATAAAACCAGAGAAATAAATGAAAATGAGTAAACACATTTTGCAGCAAAGTAGCACTCTGTGAACTTAACCCTGACTTGCATACATAAGTTGTATTTCTGCTTATTTTGCCTGAGAGAGCCGGGTTCTCTGTAGAGACTTTTTCTGATTTTGTGAAAAAGACCACGTTATACCAAAATTCCCTTTGACATGTACAAAAATGAAATTCTTCTAGCTGGGCAGGTAGCCTTGGTGCAGTGACCTATTCCTTCTTCTTAAACAGTAAGGGGAAACCCTGCAGTATGTCGTTTTTATTTAGTTTTCAATGGTACACGTTGCTGCTTTGACACTCTGTGTATATGTGTAGTTGCTGGTAGAAGCTAGTGTCAAATATATGTACTGTCTACAAAGATGCTTGTCTAACAGTGGAGATCTGAACCAACAATAGAACTTTTTCACAGCAGCCATTTTGACATGAAATAGTAAGGTAAACACGGGTGTTACTAATGGCATTAACAAAGGTTCTGTTCCGTTTAGATCTATATGGAATAGAACCTTAATTAATGTCTTTAGAAACGCCTATGTTTACCTTACTATTTCATGTCAAAATGGCTGCTGTGAAAAAGGCATATAGCATAGGAGCCGAACCTGCTACACTAATATCTGTGAGACTATTCTGAATAACATTTACTTATCTATTAGACTATTCTGAAGAAGCTGTTATGTAACCAGTTTTCTATTTCATTGGTGTCATTACTTTTTTTATGTGAAGATTGTAATATATTGTTCAATGCATAATTTAATCAAATACATCCATATCATTGATGCATTTGTCCCTGCAAGTCAGAATAAATGAGTTGTAACTTAAGTACTTGGACTGGTATTTGTATCAGCTGATCCACTGTGAAAAACGGGTATGGATGCACAACTACTGCAATGGCATGTTTATTAAAGAGGTTATTTGCCAAACCCCTGTGTATTTCCCTAATGGTATGCAAAGTGGTGTGGTTTGTAAGACCCAAAGCAACTTGTTTGCAAATCATTTACCAATGACACGCCCAGTCTTCTATGCAATATGTTGGATTTTCAAATGAATACAGTTGCAAGTTATATTAGCAATAATGCAAAATGATGACACACTTTAACGCTAGCAGCCGTCATCAAACAGCACTCCCAAAGAGCTTCTCCATGCGTTCATTTGTGAGTTTAAAGGCTTCATTACACACCAAATCAGAGAGGTCTTTTACAGTAGAGTGGTGCATTAAGCATCAAAAGCAGTGAGAGGGGAAATAACATTCAGGAAAAAAGCAGCTCACAGGAACACAGCAGGAAACTCAGAGAAAATCCACTATCTTTTTCTAATGCAGTCTATATGTATATCAATAAGTAATATGTCTTTATGGATTCAAGCTGTGAAAGCTCTCAGGTAAAAGATCAAAGAATGGAGACTAAGGTAAGATGCGAAGCTACAGTTTAAATTGATTGTAAAACCACTTCCTCTCTCTTTATCTGTCTGTCACTATCTCTCTGTCTCTCTTTCTCTCACTGGCCTTCCCTCATGAGTGGCTGCACACAGTGGAGTGATTCAGAGTGATTCGCTCGGTGAAAAGGCCCTCCAGCGAAGCCCTCTCGCATCACAGAGAGTAAACAAGAGCCAGCCATTTTCACAGACTTTCAGATCCACTCCGCGTGATGCTCTGCTTTTGTCCCCAGCGTACTCAGAATTCATATGGCCACTACGGCGGCTCCTTGTAAATCGGACATCGGAAATTGGTGTCAGAAATTAATTTACTATTAATAGGCGGACTTATTCCTTCGACCACATTGTTTGAAGATGGGACGACAGAGATTTCAAAGGGATTAGTTAGGAAAATCAGAATTTGAAACTGGAATGGAATCATAGCCAGCAGCAAAGTCAGGGTCTCATGGTCAGTCAAAGAAATAAAACATTACACTGATGCCCTAGAGTAATGATTGCATTAAACAGTGCTTATCCAACCGGATCCTTCCTCAAAACCTGACTTTTACAACCCAAATTAAGCGATCTAAATGTGTCTCTGGAACCAGACATTTAAATGTGCCCTTGTCACTGTGGGATTCAGCAGAATCAGGTCAAAGACCAATTCTGGGTTGCGACGATTGTCCCTCTGATTAGAAAGACCTTGATTAGAATACGAAGACTTACCAGTGAGGTAATCCAGGTTTTCCAGCAACTTCTTCTCCCTGGTGAAGTCCAGGGCGAAGGTGTCGAAGGTATCCGTCAAGTGGATCTCAGGGATCAGCACTTGGGTTGACGCAGACGCCATGGAGACCCTACGGCAATTGCCAACCAAGATTCAAAGTCGTCATTTTCAGAGTTTCATACTTTATCTGAGATGGTAACTGCTGAGATTAAGAGAATTGTCAATAACTATGCCCATTATTTTGTCTGTTTTTGTCTCAGGAATTCTAGCATTACTTTGTTTCTCCAATGAATGGTGGACCATAAGAAGAGGCAAAACTAAATTTCGTAGACTTTATCATAAGTACAAGCTGCCTGTACTTCAAATACACTCAATATAAATGGGTATAATATCGTAAGAGTGCATTATTGCTTTGGAGACTGAATGAGTTTGGTTTAAGATCTGATACCAAGCTTGAACTCTTTCACTGTAAGGTGTAGAAAGAAGGACTTTCACCATTTCACCAGATCCTATCAGTGGAGGGTGTGGCACAGGCATTCAATATCAACAAGTTCTTAATTTAAATAAAAACTCTGAATAAAATCAACCTCCTCATTAGTGAATATGGACAGTCATCTACATCCAAGCTGTTTCCCGGTCTCATTCACATGAAGGACTCTAATTAGACTCTGATTGGAGCAAATGCTGTTTGAATCAAGGAATAAAGGGTCATGATTTTTTTATACCGCTCAGTCTCTCCACTGGTGCGCAAATTGGACAGTAACTCTGCACTCACATTTTCCAAATCAATTAGTCATAAAGCTTAAGTATGGAATAGAATAAGATCAGGCTTAATAATAGATGAAATCCCTTCCTACTTGTCCTCGCTGTTAGAGACGTCAAGTATACAAAGTTATCAAATTTCGGCAGTTTCTCAGCATGTACTCTCTGACCTCCCCTTAATGCCCGACCATGCTGTTTAAGTGTGTGATTGTGTTGTAGCTTGCAAGGTTGAACAGTTTGAACCGTCTAGCCGACATCTGTATGCGTGCCCTCTGACCTCTCTGTGATGCTCTTGGCGGTCTGGAGGAAGCGAGCGTGGTCCGTCTCTTTCAGCGTCTGGTCGGCCTGCGTGATGAGGGCGGAGGACCTCTCGATGCACTGCTTGCAGTTGGAGATCTGCTGGGCGAGCTTTCTAAGCCTCTGTGCCTGGAAAGAATGAAGGGCAGAGAGGCTGTTTTCAAAGCATAATAATTTGGACATTTGCAAAGGCTCATTGAAGAAAATGTATTCTACAACCTTTTCTATCTTTCATTGAAAGAAGAGGACAAAGACGTTTTCACAGAGTGCATCTACACCCTTAGTTTGGTTTATTTGGACAGGTGAGAACAATGGCATTCAAACTTGGGTGCACATCAGTCTTTTTCCAGGGGAAGTGCAGTGAAGTTTGTTTGAAGTCTGAACCATCTGCAGGAAATGACCCCAAAACACAAGGGTATATGGATATAAAGAGATGGATGTTACACCTGATCGCAAACAGTTCCTCATGCTTGGAAGGCCTGGCACGGCGAAGCAAACCAAGGTCAACCGCAGGGTAGAGTCACGTTCAGACCGCTGGTTTGACCGAGACATTTGCATTAAATGAGATTAAATGCCACAGGAGGCCATTGCTGCCACTGAATTGTCTACGCTTATCTGTGATTCTATGGGAAGTAAATACAGACTTGCTTTTCACTTTCTTTTTTTTTTGGCCCCTCTCCCTGTCTACAGAGATTCAAAGAGACAGATTGAGGTCGGTAGCTGGAGTGAGGTCAAAGGGACATTTCATGAGCAGTTTTGGCCATAAAGATCCCAAAACACCCTAATCTCATTTGAATCCGTTGAAACGTGTAAAATCATCAATGCACCATGAACAGACTGAGCCTCAAAGGAAACACCTTATTAATTTGAAATCAGACCCCTGGCCTTTATATGCTTGAGCAAAGGCTTTAACCTCTAGACTTCATAAGTTAAAGACCAGGAAGTAAGAATGAAAGGAAGAGGTATCACTTGGACGACTAGAGATAGCAAATCCCGGAGTACTAATCGAGCTTTGTGATGAAACTGGCTAGTAACTTGTCAGTCGGCCAAAAAGCAATTTGCAGATTTTTTTTTTTCCTTTTGTTTGCCTAAAAATATCTTCACTCCTTCTTTCTTTCTTCTCTGTTGGCTGCCACAAAATACAATACATTATGGATTGAAAGGGGGGAAAAATCATTCTGTTCTGAAAAATCTCCAGTGAGTTCCAAGTCTCATTAGAATCAGTTTTAAAAAAAAATGACATTAGGGTTTAGAGTCCAAGTGTATTCACCCCCCCATATGCTCTGGGATCTACTTTGGGCAGTCAGACTGCCTCCCCGTCTGTTCATAATGTGTTGAAGGGTTTGCTTTTTAGGCAGTTGAACAGTCTGTTCGCAATATGTTAAATAAGGATCAGGGCAGCTGGCTTCTGTGAAGTTTTGCACTTGAAAATACAGTATCTTGGTAGCTTAAAGTACTTTAAATGGATGCATGTTGCTATAATGACTATCAGTCAACAACATTAGGATGATCTTCACACTATTGAGTTTTACTGATTTGCAGAATACACTGAATAACATTGAATATAGTGCAGATTTTTTTTTATTGTTTTATATTTTCATTTTGTTTCATGCATATGACAGTATGTACCCAATTATGACTAAAATACCAGTTTGAGTTCACTGATGGAAGAAAATAAAGCATTTCCCTTAATTAAGGAATGTTGTCAGTTCGTAGCTGCAGAAGTATGGCTAAATTACGAAACAATAAATATAGCATGTTGTATTGTGTGAATGCATGGAATGACAAGTGAGTGCATGGGAGCTGCTAAAATTGATCACAAATTCAAGTTTATTCATTTTCTGGCATTAAAAATCCATATCTTGGAATGTGCAACATAGTATGAGAGTTTGAATCGATAATAAATGGACATCTATATCACACCTCTCGCCGCTCCATGTGTTCATCTTACCTTTCCCTCCTTGATCTTGGTGCCAATGATCTGCCTCCTCTGCTGAATAATGTCGATCAGGATGTCGCACTCCTCCATGAGCTTGCCCTCCTGGCGGGATGCATTCACCTGAGAACCAAATGCACAGATGGACAAAGGGACTGATGGATGGATGCACAAAGGGAGATATGTTCATTGAATCCAGATGATGCCAACCAAGAAACAGGAGGCAGGAGGAGGAGGAAAATCTGCCTTTTTTTTTACCCTTCCGCCTCTTGCCAACTTGATAAAAGAGTGAAGAGAAGGTGAAAAACAAACATGGCAGAAGTCCTCTGCGTGGCTCAAAGTGGACCCATATGACACTCAGCCATTCACAAGGAATAGACCTTCCCCAGGGGCACATTTTGAACTTTTGTCACCCTCCAAGTGGGAATACAGCGCATATTCAGCCCAGTTGTGTCCTTCTGTTGTGTCCCAAGATGGATACTATCAAAAAATGTTCGGAACCGGACATACATTTACATTTTGACTGTTTATTTCGGTGCTTGTGAAGTTCCAGACTCAAAAAAAACGCACCAAATGCTGACCTGATGTTGTGCAGGAAAGTACCAGCGCTGCTATGCTCTTTGAAAAAAAATGCCATTCAACTCCACTCTGTTTGTCTACTTAACTCAATATGCAGTTGGAAGCTTTACAGCTCGAACAGCCTATAAAAGTATGTTCAAGTCCAATTTTACGGCCGCGGGTCCTACCATAATGTGTAATTTCTCATTGTGTTCATTTCCTAGTGGCCCTTTCAGCACCTTGTAAAGTGTTTTCTTGCTGAGGCAGAGCGATAGCAGAGGGAGCCATGAAACGGAGGAGTGTTGCCAGGCTAACGAGAGACTGCACAGCCTTTCTCAAACACACACACACACACACACACACACACACGTGTTGAAGGGTGTTTTAATAATAATATGATGGGGAGTCATTTGCCTTTCCACTGCCGAGCCAAACAAGGTTGGAAAGGGCTTCCTCTGTATCCATATTGCTCAATCTGTCCCCACACAACAGTTTTGCAATTTCGCTAGCATCTTGTTGCCAAAAGAAACAATTTGCCACCTGGGTTACTTCACAGTGCTGATATGAAACACGTTGAGCTGGCCCTGGAAATGACTTCCAAGCTCTGCTGTAGAGAGGAGCTGTTGCATCAGTCGTGCATCTGTCTTTTCCGCACGGTTAATTGGTTTCTGCAACCTCAGTGTTAAAGCTCTCAGGTGGCCTGGAGTATAAAATTAAATCAGGTGTCCGTTGTTTACTCTGCAAAAATCTTTTATTTATCTTACCTCTGTGTTAATGAGATTTTATGGCCTAATTAATGTACGTGGTTGTCAATTTAAAATGAACGCACACCATTATGGTCATTCAGTTCAAGGCCTGCATTTAATAACGCAGCCTTGTAAAAATTTGTGAAATTAATTCTGAAATGCAGAATACATGTTTTGGACTCAAATTATGTGAATATTATGTTCCTCCACCACAAATTGGATTATATGACAATAGCACAAATTGGATTATGTGACAGTACCGCAAATTGGATTATGTGACAATAGCCTGAATTGGACACCCATTCCTCATGTGAAAAAGGTTTGCTAACAGTCTAAAGGTCTGAAGTCAGGGTGACTATGAAAACTTTGGTTAAGATCAGGGTTAAACTTAAGATTTTGGTTAAGATCAAAGTAAAGGGTCGGGTTAGAGTTTGGTCATGAACAAATAAGAAAAAAAATAGGTAAAATAAAATGAAACTTGACTCACATTAGAAATCTTCGTGGGAACTGAATGTAGGTCAGCAGAGCTGAAAGCAAATGTCAACACCCTTCCAACACGGTGACCTTAACACCATTACTTTCTACCACAATATATCTACTGCTTGTCTCTGGCTTTGTCTCCTTGATGTAATCCATTTTGTGGTGGGGAAACATGTTTCTCATTTTGTTGTGTACATCCAACCGAAGACATTATGGTCATTTCACACAATTCAGGAGACCAGCCGCATATTTAGATTTAAAACCTCTTTCAAACCCAGATCTAAGACACAGGATTCTCAGATTGCGGTCTCTCTGAGCCTTGACCAAAAAGCCACTTCTGAAGCTGCAAAGTTGGACCATCTTTTGGGAGTCAGCTCTTTTCGGTCTCTGTCAGTGGATTTTGTTTTTTTGTTTTTTTTGCTGTGCTGCTTAATATGCCGGTGGCTCAAGGCTCATTTCCAGCAACTGATAAACAAGAATTAAAATTCACCACGGATCTTGTTCCCTGAAAGAAACTCTCCAAAGTGTCCGGTTCCAAGTCATGACTGAGCAGGACTTGGCATCTTGCAATCCTCTATTGACATTGTTCAGAGTTTCCCTAATGACTTCTTCCTCTTCATTGGTCACTTGGAAGAGTCGAACACCTCTATCCACTGAAAAGATCGATCCGAAATCTGTATGTAGAACCTGTCCACGTCTTGGGATTGGAATAGGAATTTGGGTTTGTCTTGGCAGTGGCTTTTGCTCATTCTCCTTCCAAATATCTGACTTGCTCTCTGTGTCATTTCGGAGTCTTCCAAGAACTCTGTGCATACGAAGATCTTCAGATATTGCTCATCTCTGTGAAAGAACCACCCACACACACACATGCATGGACACACACATGGGCCTTCACACGCAGAAGGGCTGTGGTCGGTCCGGCTTCGAAATCCAAGAAATGAGGACATTTTCTTTCAGAATTCAACAACAAAGCTTCATGCCATAAAAACATCACGAAATGGTTGACAACTTCAGCTCCCTGGGTGCTAGCTTTTGGAAAATATACATTCACACAAACAAATTTTAACCATGAAATGTCACGTGTTGTATAAAGATGAGGAGCATCTAATGGTTGTAGGCAGAACCCTCTGGAGCGAGTGATTAACATGACAGATCATAGTCTGACAGGGGCATTAAGTGAATCATTTAACCCTCTCCGACACACGCTCAGCCCGAGGCTCTAGGACATCTCAGAAGGGCACAACAACAAAACTTTCGACAGAGCAAAAGAACTTGCGACTTAGCAGGCTTAAAATATTCAGTGGCATTTGCAAATGCACAGCCTGTTTCTGCAGCCCGATGCCACAGATGTGGGAGTTACTGCCCTTGCTCTAGTTTCTGCTAATAAGACTAGCGAGCCCTCTCCTACTCCCTCTGTGAGTGCCAACAGCAAAAACAGCTTTTTTTTCTTGGATTTATACTTTTTTTATGTTTTTGCTGGCATTAATAAACAACCCAACCTCTTAGGATCACTTCTCTTTGACCGCTCGGTGCACCCAGGCATTGTTAATTTGCAACTCTTCTTATGATAGCTAGACTCCAACGCACAATGTCTGTACCTCAGTTGGTGTCATGTCTTTCAACATGCAAAAGTCATTTATTCTTAAAGAAGCGCACCTCAGGAAAAGTTTTTTTTCCCACTTCATTTTGTCTTTAAAGTTTTACAAAGCAACAAAACACGCAGACATGTGTACGTGCCTTCAGAACATCTTAACTCTGGAGGATGTCACACAATCTCGGCAAATCTCAGCAGTGTCTTCCCCCCGAAGAGCTCAGGGATGGATTAATCTGCTGTAAAATATTCAGAGAGCGCTGCCAAAAAAGCACGCAAAGCTGAGTAAGTGCTGCAGCCTGCCACTTCTCACACAAGTTCACGCATCAAAAAAATATCTTCATTTGCTGGAGTCACGTCGGCTTATGGGCTCGTTTTCACCTCATGATCGTCAGTTTAATTTAATTTAAAATTGCTGTGTTTGTTGTGTTTTGCACCTTTGCAACGTGGATGCTTATTTCCGCACACACACTCACACACATACACTGTGATCACAACTGTACACTGTTATTTTAAGGGGTTTAGAGTGTGTTGGGAAGACTGTACAGCATGTGCGGTCTCGGACCATAATGTACTAGGAGAAAATAGGTCAAGTATTTTTTGCCATGCCGTTGACCATCTTTTATTTATTTCACATTTTTAAAGAAAAGTGTTGGCTTTTTTTGGTCCTGTACAGTAGGATGACCAAAAGCACTTTTTTCTGTTTAAAATTCCTGCATCATGAAAAATGTTCCTGCAGGAAAGCCCACTTTAAAAAAAATAAATAAATAAAAAATAATAATAAATAAGGTCTTGCTCCCATGGCCACACACGTGCATGCACACAAAAATGCATACACATATACACACATCATTTTAGTCAACAGCAACATTCTAAATCTCCTTAATAAATCTCAATCCCCTTCCCTTTCAGTTTGTAAAGGCCCTGCCAGGCAGAGAGATTGTTCTCCATCATTTCTAAACTAAGATGTCACTGCCTTTTAACCCTGTGGCGTTGCTGTATTTAAAGCTTCTTAGTGGGCCAGCGTAACATGAACAGACAGGCTTAGTGCAGAATTGCCTTCACTGGAACATCCAAATACCCACAGATACACAGAGATGCAGACGTAAACACACAGTGTTATTATCCCAGTGATGGCATAGTAAAGCGGCATAAACTGATTAGGCGAAACCAGACGTTTAGTAATTGTAAGAGCCATGCAATGTTTGTATGCTGTATGTATACAAATGTTAAAAGCAAATTAATTTCCATCGCTCAGGCCAGCGCCAGTGCAAAAGAAGCTTTTGTGGAGCTGATCCAATTATCAAAAGTTTGGAGGAAAAAAAAAAGAGGTCAAATGTATACAAGCATGGTGGTATATGATATAAAAACCTAAAGTTGGCACAAATTCAGCTGTTGCGACATCCATTTTTTCTCAAAAGTGGAAGCATGGACTTTTATAGATGTAACACAAAATTAAGTTATGACCAATCAATTAAATTAAGTCCTACGCTCTAAATTAACAGCAGTCATTTCTTTGTTAGAATTAACGTTACATGTTAAATTAATTACAGCTTTGCCAATTAATTAGCACATCTTCATCGTGTGAAATTTTACACAAAAGGAAAAAAAGTCTATTTGTGAATTTCTCTTAGCCAGTTCTTTATTAGCTTAGCTGCTAAATGCTAACAGAAAATAGTGGGTCAGTGAACCAATCTCCAAAAAAGAGAAAAAAAGAAAAAAAAACCCTGAGGCTGATAAAACAATTTATTAAATGATTTTTCAATTCTTTTTCTTATAAGTAAATGTGTGCTGAACACAAGTTTAAGTAGCACAAGTGTCAGAACAGATTCAAATCAACACACTTTAAATCTCTGAGTGTATTGATGTGTATTTATGTGTATTTAAAAATATTCTAAAGAATATATTTTATCAAATATCACTGACAATGCCACATACATTTTTCTAAAGGCAGTGATAATGTGGGTCAGTGGTTCCCGGGACTCACCTCTACATGCTGACAAGTCTGGATCAACTTCCCCATGAGCGACTCCAGCTCGTTGTTCCTCTTGATCAAATTGCCCAGGTTGGCGTCCAGGGCTTGCTGCAGCAAAAAAAACACAGAAAAAAAAACAAATGAAAATGTTTCGGACATGAATGCAAAAGCAACACAAGCTGGGG
>OMLF01028495.1:21249-33395 GCA_900302615.1 Holocentrus rufus
GGGGGGGGCGAGCGGCTCCGGAGCGTGTTTGTTAAATCCTTGTGGACGAGGCCCTGAGTTGCCTGGCCGCCTTTCAAACACTGGATAGAGACAGATTTCTGATGCACAGGCCAATTTGTTGAAGATATACGTTTAGATATGCGATCAGAGGCCTTGCATATGCACATCGTTCAACAAAAAAAAAAAAATGCAAAGGCCTGCATCAACTGCATGCTATTGATTTAACCTATGGAGTCATATTCAATAATTAATGTTGATTGGCGTATGACCCTATATGCCATATAGTAAACAGCATGTCTCATAACTATGTATGGGATCTTGTAGGCAGTTAATATATGGCTGAAAGGCCCAGAGACAGGCCATGGGTTTTAATAAATCAGCCATATCTAATGAAGCTCTTAATTGTGATTTACAGGCTCCGAGCTTAGTGCTGCGATGGTTAGAGAAATGGACGAGGAGGGGGAGAGAGAAGGAGAGAGAGAGAGAGAGGTATGGATAGAAACAGCGTAAAACAGACGGAGTACAGCAAAGATCAATTCAGCAATATTCAGTCACAGAGAGAGAGAGGGAGAGAGGGAGAGCGGAGAGGGTGCAGGAATATTCTCGTCCAGTGCAGAGCCAGCAGAAGAAAAAAGGCATTATTAAAAACCCGGCTCATTCAAGCAACTGTGAAATTCTTGCATGAGTCTCATGAGAGGTTGTCCTGATATGATTATATTTAATGGGATAAAAAAAAGAACAGCTGGACAGGGAACGGTTACAGCCCACATAACAACACAGAGAAGGTCTATTTATACCTTCACTTAGTGCTAATCCGCAAAGTTCCCTTTTTTTTCTCTTAACATTTTTTTTTATTTTGTCTTTATCTTTGGGGCTAAGCGCTTATTGCCGTGGTGTTTTTGTGACGTTGTAAACTGTAAAACAAGTTCAAGTAGTGACTGTCTTTTTTTTCTTACAGTGGTAATCTGCAAGAATGTTTTGGATTTTCTGTTAATAAAGTTGGAGTTTCTGTCGTTGCCGCTCTTTTAACCTGTTTGTGCAGCCATGGTGAATATTGCTGCTCATGCTAACTACCTTCTTTCAAACAAGTCAGAAATCGCATCACTTCCTGTGCATCACAGGATTGGTGAACTGTCCATAGGCTTTCATCCTGTGTGTTACATCATTTATTGATACAGAGTAGCAAAAACGAGTTATTTGAAAATGTCATAGATTATCACTTTAAGTTTATTGCCTGATACTGAACTTTCCAACAGTGATGTTGGACTAAACAATCCTTCACCCCCCTCTCCTTAGTCTTTTCAAAAACTTTCTAATCTGTCTGAAACATCCTAGAATTAAAAATGACAATCATTTCCTCCTGCCTCTTATCTCTTACTATCATTTCTCCATTTGTTACATCTACTGTCAGGACTCTTGCACTTCTTGCGTGTCTCATAATGATGACGACTCGGAATTGAAACTTCTGCTCCTGCGCTCATTCTCATTCACTCCAGGCAGTCAGATAAATCCCCAAGATGTAAAATATGCATGTAAATATAAGTTATACAACAGAAGGCTAGAGTTTTTGTCTGCTTAATAAAACAGACTCGAAGCACGTATGGCATTGGGACAGCGGCGGTGCTCGGGAAGATTGGCGGGCAGCGTGAAGGAGGTGCAGGAGCAGGGAGGGAGGTGGAGATCTGTGGCCTATGGGGGCCGTGGAGGCCTCCCCTTCTCCTGCCCAGGAGCAGTTGTCTTGTTGGGGGGTCGAAGGCACGTCAGCATCCCCTGGCATGTTGAGCTGTCACAATCCAGGCTAATCCCTCCTGCGGTGTATCCCCTGGTCCGGCTGATGCCACACGTTATAGAGTATGTGTGAGTGTTTGTGCGTGCCGTACATGTGTGTTATGGGAAACTCCGCTCGGTGATTTGAAACAGTTGATAAGAGGCATCTGATAACACGCAGGCTATTTTCCACACAAACAAGAGGCACAGATAGGTGCAATTATAGGGAGGAGGCGGACCTGCGGCGCTGGTCACCAGTTCAAATCCCCAAACAAGCTGGGCGAGGAGTGAATGTGTTACCCTTTTCTGGAATACGAGCATAAGCATATAGAAACACACACCGTCCCAGGCTTGGGCGTAGAGAGGTGTGAGTGTGTGCTGAGAGGCCAGTGCTTGCCTGTGCTGCACAAGGTGTCCATTGTCCTGCACCGGCCTGCAGCAAATACACATTGTTCACAGCGCACAAGACATGCAAGTGTTTCAGCCAATCACAGCCCCCTTTTATTCTCACTTTGAATGAGGGCAAATGTTTAGGTGGTGTTTCTTTTCTGTGTGACTGACAGAAACAAAACAAAAATGCTGAAAAAAAGAATTTAACCCATGATACCTAAGCTTGTATCAGTTGACATGTATGACATGAAGTTATTATCTTGGACTTTCACAGGTTTTATGCCCCGCCCCATACTGTTGCCCTGCTCATAATATTGGCAAGCCTAGGAATTTAAGGTTATAATGATGTTACACTCATTGTAAAGTGTTAGTTAAATGACATGTGAAAACTGCAAATACAGTTTCCTTGAGATGGAAGGCTGCATTTTGACTAAAGCAGAAATTAAATCCTATATTCTGAGCGCAGTGCAGTTGTTACAACCATCTGCATACATTACCCATTCAGGTCGGTCAATAATTGAATAAAAACATGTTGTTTATTGCCAGAAAGTAGAGCTGCTTGTCAATAATGCATCCGTTTCATGTTAACAAACCTTGGGAAATGCTCAAAGATCTTTCTTAGACGGGGAACAAAGCTCATTGTCAGAGGACAGAGAGGCAACAGGGATTACAATGCGGGCATCCAGTGAAACGACTTGTCAACCCTAATCTGGGATTAGCAGGCTTTAGCGCCTCCTGGGTGCTCTAAAAGCCACCTGTTTGGACGGTCCTACAAATGATCTTATACCTTAGAGCTCCTTGTTTCATTCTAATTCTTTTTGTTTACATCAAAGCTTTATATGCTTTTTTACATTATGAGGATGTGATTTAAAACTCAAATCTATTAATCAAATGAGCTGCTAAACTGATAATGTGACACGTTAATTAATTCAGTCTTCTACTTCCCTTTTGTGGTGTTGACCTTGTATCATCTCTAAGCATCTATTGTGAAACACTGTACGTTATGATCGTGTCGCCACATTTGACACCACATTTGTTGGTTTAATAGTTAAAGTGATTCTGATCGTAGTTCAGAAGTGGAGCACAGTCTGTGGTGTCTTTGCTTTCCACCATCTGTAATATCACATCAGTGGCTGAAACTGAGAATTGACATACAGTACGATCATTCTCCACTCATGTGATTTAGAGTGACGCGGGCCCTCGCTGCCTTCATGTCAGCTCCGCTCAGCGTTCCCTGAATGATAAATGAGGGTGGGGGGGATGGACCAGCGCGGCAGCTAAAGCTAACAACTTTGAGGAACAGTAAATATGGATGCCTGATGATTGTTCTCAGCTGCGGTGCAACTCCTGAGGCCCGTAATGACTTATTAAAGCTCACTTTGTCTGGCGCTAGCCTCAGGGCTAATGCAATCACTCTGAAAAATGTGTGAGGGCAGCTGTTGTGTCGCCACGGGCCTCCGTCAGGATCCTGGACTCAGGCTTTCTACTGTTGATTTCACCCTGAAATAAACCTCACTGTCAATGACACTTTTGTATATCTGGCTGATAATTAATTTGATTAATCTTTCATAGCTTAAGGTGTTTGATCTGAGGCACGGGGTACAATCACTTATTCATCCCTCCTTTCCTTCATGATTATATCCTGCTATTTTGCTTTTTTTGACAAAAAATGAGTGAGATCTTTACATTTGTATGAAGACTAAATAGCTCAAAAGGGATTTTGTCATGTGTTTCCTGATCAAAGATCAAAGCAGCACAATTTCCTGATCATTATTCAGCGGTAGAGACGAAGCATCCATAGCTTCATCTATATTCTTAGGATAATAGGATTGCCCCTTGTTTACAGCCACTGTTGACTATATAGAGAGGTCACCGCACAACAAGGCTTAAACTTGTGTAACAAGCTTATTTGCACATTCCAGCAGCATTGTCATTACCCCAGGCAGGTCAAAGGAGAGCGATGCGACGATGAGGACAGTGCCTAGAAGTGACGGGACAGGTGGCTGTTTGGTAGCGCATCAGCCGCCGCAGATAAACAGAGCATTACCTCCTACGAGGCATTTGCCACATGGCTAGCTGTATGTGCTTTAAGCTGACACAGATTGGATGTTAAAGGAGGTGAGAAGAAACAGAGATGATAGACAGTGGAGGGAGAAAGGAGGGAGAGTGTCAGAGTGAGAAGATTCAAGGAGAGGAGAGAAGGTCTGCTCCAACAACTGTTTTCTCCAACAAGACGTGCTAAACACCAGACTAGAACTCCATGTAGAAATGCAGCTAAATCACAAAGTACAGAAAGATGTGTCTTAACCAAAATAGGGCTGGGCAGTATATCTATATTATATTAATATCATTATATAAGACTGGATACTATGTGGGATTTTGAATATTATAATATTATAAGTGTTGTCTTTTGCTGACTGTAAAGCCTGCATAACTGTAAAGGGATGGACTTTTCTCAACTCCTAAAACTGCTCTAGCCGTTCTATTGTTTGCCTCCACCTGCTTAGTCATCGTATCCACATTACCAATGATTGCCGGAAATCTCTTTCTGTGCGCAATTACACGACAGCACCAGAAGTACTCCCTTCAATATTGTCACAATATTGGTGTCAAAGATATTTTGATATTTGATTTTGTCCATATGGCCCAGCTCTGCTTGATGATTCACTCTGTTTTCCCACAGTCTGTCAGGTTTGTACACTTTTTGGTCAACAGGAACTGACAAACAGAAACTTTGGTGAAATACAAACTTTCTCACAAGCACTCCATCCAGAGAGAGTCGGGAGTCATTTGCAGGCCACCAATGTGCAAAGTTGATGTAGCTTTAATGCAAAAACAATATCTAAGGCAGAAAAAGTATCACAAAAGTATTACAATTAAATGATAAATGATTTACTTTGCACTGCAGTTTCTTCATAGTAAAAACACATAAGATTCAGCTAATATTGTCAGCAACTGCATTTGCATTAAGATAATACAACGTTACCAGATATGAGACACAATCAGGGAAAATGAGAATTCAGAATATGAGAATGCAAAATTGTTGCCATATTTGCTCAAAAAGGTGCATTTTTTTTCTAGGCAGAATTCATCGGCCAGTTATTTGTTGGCGTAGCTGCCTCTGCGGGACAATGTGGACTACTTTTAGGATTAGGAGACAAAATGTTCACACTGACCAGGTCTGCTAACTCCCATGGGCGGGAGGCAGCAGACAAACGGTCCTTTTGAGCCACCGAGTGTTGACTTTGGTCTTCAATGGTTTCTTCAATGGTTTACTCTGTAACCCTGCCACGGAGTAGATATATGTATATGTGTACTGTATTTGTGTTAGCTAGGGGTGTGTTCCCGTGCCAGGAAAAATAACAAGCACAAGGGAGGGTGTTGGTCAATAAGGCCACTCCTGGATTTCTGGGGGTCTGCGGTTTTGGTCAAGCCTCGCCGAGGTACAGAGGCTGAACAGAGAGACCCTGCATAGTGGTGTGTGTTTACCTCCACTGTACAAACGAGACATTCATCATTTTTTGAGTGTTCCATCATTGGCTTTGATTGAGATTTTCCATCGGCGGGGCGAACGAAGACCCCGGACGTTTGGTCCAGGTGTCCAACTGATGAGAGACAAAATGTTTGAATTGGAACTTTTGTCATCTCTGCGTTATGAGTGTTGGAGAACACTGAATGAAGTGATTTGTTTTCCTTTTTTTCTTTTTTTTTTTGCTCATGGGGTTTAAAGTTTATAGCAGCAGTTTTTATATTTGAAGAGCCTGATTCCAAAACAACATGCCACACCTTCTCGTACAAAATGTTCGCTCCCATTAAAGTAGATCCCACCATAGAATATTATTGTAATTAGCTAACTTGAGACCTTTGCTTCCACAGGTAGAACATTTTTTTGTACTGTTCAAACATGATGTCATGAAATTCAGGAAATTATTTTTAAAGGTCCCATGTTATTATTCACTTTTTATGGACTTGTTTGTGTTTAGGATGTCTCAGGATAAAACAGTGTAAGATGTGTTTCACAGTGTTTTCATTTGCTAATATAGGTCAGTTAATGGGATTTTTTTTTTTAATTTTTACTTTATTTCATTCATTCATTTACTTATTTATTTCGGTACAAAATTGTAGAATTAATTCCTATTCAGGCTCTGCCAACCTGCTGAGTGGAGGCCTTCCAGAGTGCCAGTCAATTAAAAACCAGGCTGATGGTTAAGATTTAGGCAGTTATTTATGGACAAGGGCCAGTCAAAATCAGGTTTACTCATAATGCATTAACTGGAAATAATGTGAAACTGCCAGTGAATTTTTCAGAAACTGTAAATCTCGAAAATAAGTTTAAGATTTGACTGTTTTTTTTTTTTCCTCTTGGAGTGTTTCTGCACTGCACTTCCCAGAGCTCACCTGTCAGTCCAACAGTGTGTCCAGCGCTGCGATGTCTTTTTCCCTGGGTTTAATGTCGATAAAGTTTGAGTCTCTGTAGGTGGCGCTCTTTTCTTTGTCTGTTCAGCCGCGGTGGTTATCACTGCTTATGCTAACCACCCTGTTCTTCTTCTGTGTCTTATAATCGGCTGTTGCTGCTGCCGGAAACATAAAACACATCGCTTCCTATGCAGCAGAGGATTGTAGATAAAAACTTTGTTGAATTGTTGTTGTGTTAAATCAGAAGGCGATAGAGAGTATTTTTATGAAAATGATAGATTATTACTTACAGTTTTGATCAAATATCTCTATCAAAACACGAAACGATTAATGCCCATAAATCTAAGCCCATTTAAAAGATGGACTCATCTTGTTTTCTGACACCAAGCTTTGCTACCAAGACTTGATTCAGCTGTTTTCTTGTCCCCTGCTGTCTCTCTGGCACAGCTCATTCCCTCCAGTCTCCATGTGTGTGTGTGTGTGTGTATGTGTGTTTGGTTGGAAGACCTTCTATCGAGGTAAATACATAGAGCTCCTCATTGCAACACTCTGATGGTAGCACAATGACTCTCTGTTTACCTGAGGATTTGGTTGTGATGGCTGATTGATGTGCACGGTGTTTGTTTTAGTGACCTACCACTGCGGCACAATATCCGGCTTCTTCTGAACTCCCCTCATTGTTTCTCTCAAGTCGCGAGAAGGTCAGAGAATACCTGCAGCTGCTTGCGATAAGCGCCGCGTGGCTTTGAAATAGCTACTTGCTACTTGCGGGCGCAGCTGACTGTTCAGTTGCGCCCTAATGGCCGCCACAGCGCTGAGCCTCCCTCACTGTCCCGCTGCCTCCCCGGCAGTCAAATCCACGTTTAAGGGGCCTGGAATGTCCCAAAACAAAACTGCTTTTCTTGCCATTACGGCTGCTGACGAAATCGGACGGTTTTGGGGTAACTGGTGTTGCTGTTTTCTATTTTGGGCCAAAGAGCCGGGACGGAGGGGGGAATCTCTGGGAGAAAGCAGGGCAGTGTGTGTGTCCACATTCCACATGTCTGACCGATGACAGTGCCCTCTGTTCGCAGTGCTCAGCGATGATCTAATGAGAGTCCAGACAGACCCAAGATTTAGGGGCTGGGAGAGCTGTTCTCATACAAGGCCAATTCTCTCTGAGCATTTTTTTTAAACCTTTATTTATCCAGGGAAAGTTAACTGAGCATGCATGTTCTATTTAGCAACGCCCTGCTTCTCATTCATACAGTCACATACATTCACACCGGGGTGTTGCCCAGTGCAGCCACAGACCTCTACTGTTGGCCGCTGTGCAGCTCCAACTGGTGCAAGTGCCTTGCTCAGCGGCACTGTGAGGCATTGTCGCTTCAATAATGGCCGCCGTTGGCGTGATTTAGCGCGCGTTGCACAATTTCTGCAGCGCTCTGTTTTTCCATTTAGTTTCTGCTCCCTTTCTTCCGCCGTATTTGCTTGTTGGGACTGTCCGGCAGACCAACAATTCCAAGAAAAAAAGTCCTCTCTCTTTTTTCTTTCTCCTGCTCCGTCTCTCCTCTCATTCTATTTCTCTCTCTGGTATTTCCCACTTCCTCCGTTCTATCCAGCTGGGACGGCTGGAGATTTTACACCCAATTGGTCGAGTCGGAGGCCTTTGTCGGAGCCCTCCTCTCGCTCTTCAAGTGGCAGAAGGGACCTGGCTTGTGAATGGCGCTTTGTGTACTGTTTTTCTAAGAGGGGGCCCTCGCTCTCCCGCTCTCATCTGTCACAGGTCCCTCTCCTTCCACTCTCCACAATGCCTGATTGTTTCTGCCAAGTCGCCAGGTTCCAGGCCAGATCTGAACGTTTTCCTGCCAAATTCCGACCCCGGTTTTCGCTTTTCTTCCACTCACAAAGGGATTCTAAGTTACTGTCCACGTTTTAGAGAGGGACTTAGCTAGCTGTCCACCAGCAAACAGTCACACTGGTTTGGTGAATGTGTCTCTGAGCTGAGGGCTATAAGACTTCCCATAGGGCAACAAAGGAAGGAAGGGAACCAAAATGCTCAAAGAAAACAGTAAGTAAAATTGTTGAGCATGCAATGTAAATGCCTTTAATGTAATTGTAATAGAAAACATCAAAAAGGAAGATATGTGTAGCAATGCAATTCAGTTAAGTATAATTTTATTAGCTTGTGTTTTATGATGCTGTTAAACCTCCTACTTGTGGGATCATTTCTCAACCTGACTTCACACCCTTAACAATTTTGAAATGCATGAGGAGGACAAATTCAAACACTTTACTCTTGTCAAACAGTGCGCGCTCTGTTTAGTTATCACGCAGGAAATCTCACAGTATCACTTTCCAAGAAATATCTTAGACAGGGGAACCGCTTTGAGGGAGACGACTCGATGTGTTTCTAGATGTCTGACAATATGAAAAGGCTTTTTGGAGAGCATCAAGGCAACGTGTATAGAAAATGAATTTGTTTCTCCAGCTATCAGTGTGACATTATTGTCATATTGCTGTTTCCTGAGAGCGCTTCCAGGTACCCAAACTCATTCTTTTGTCGGTCTCACTGGGAGAAGGTTGCTCCTTCACTTGTAATCGCTCAATTTCTTCCCTGGCCAGCAGCTGATATTGTTAGACATAAGTGCTGTTTTCCGATGAAAAAAAAAATCCATAAAGTTACTTTATTTTATTTATTTTTCACAGAAATGTGGAAAAGAATGGTTATTTTCTTATTGCTGCCCATATATTTTTGAAATAGCACTTGTGAGGTTTTGCTGCTAAGGACCCAAGACTGGTGAAGCTCCCTCAATCATAAATGGCCATGAAAAAATTACAAGTCAGATGAGAAAAACATCAGAATCATAGTCAACAAGTGCAACAACAGTCATATCCAGTTTTCAGTGAAGTAATGGTTGGGATCCCAAGATATCCTCCTGCCTCTTTCCATTTGTCATTTGTTAACAGTGGCAGGCCTATAGCAACAGGTAACTGAAGGAGGGCGTCACGTGGAAGATCAGCATGTCATTGATTTATTGTCGGCTTCTCTCTATGCACCAAATAAACATGCAGATTCCTGGTGGTTGGCACTTCATTCTGAGGCTGTTAAGCCAATGTCACTGAAGTTGTTTTTCTTTCATTTGCATTCTGGCTTCTTTACAAAGGCGTCATTCTTCTCACCACCAGTGCCATGCCCCCTCAGTTCATTAGAATGACACTAGTTGTTTGATTGTACCTCAGTAAACAGTTTGATAATGCAGTTATTTCCAAGTCTGTTTCAAACTGTCTTTGTTTTTTCTAATTGGTACTGTGGACATGGATGTATGAATTTGATAAACATTTTGAACTTTTTGATGATGGGAAGCTTTCAGATTATCATAAATACACAAACAACTCAGCCACAATTTAAAAAAATAAACAAATAAATGTGGCTGCTCTTATGAAGTGATTAAAAGCACAAAATAAAAAAATATAGACATATTTTTAAAGGATAAGTGGTTCACAAACAATGTTTTTACATGTCTAATAATGCTATATCTCAGAAAAATTGCATAATGATTTCTGAGTAATGATTACTGGTTTCCAAAATGGGTTAATGTGATTTTGTAAATGAAATCTAAAATTACATTTGGATTGCGCAATCAACAACAAACCACCACAAGGCCAAGAGGCCTGCTGAGAAAAAGCTAAGCTCGGTCCAAAGCAGTTCATTAACAGAGTGTAACCTTTACAGCTGCCGCGTTAGTTCAGCAGTCCAGCCGTGTTAACGCAGCCAGTGTGATTCTTTGGCTGGTGACTCGGACCCTGAGCCATGGCATCTACTCATAACCGTTCTTGCTAATCAAGCATGCTGTTTTTCTGTGACTGGGTTTTGCTAATGCTAACCAATCACAGAAGGCCTTGTCACTCGCTAACCAACAAACCCTGGGACTGTTGCATGATGAAACCATATCAGCGGCAGCAATTTATGGGCCCGGGAATTCTTGGCCATATGAGACACCAGTTCCGAGAAACTAAAGTCTTAAGCTCCCCCATAAACACACCACCAGCAATATTGTCAGCTAAATATAGGCTGTCTTCTGTCTTCCACCTCAGCTCCCCATTGCTCTCTCCCTGCTCTCCCTGCTAGTTATTTGCTGTTCGTTAGTTGTCCGGTGTCTCAAATGGTTTCAAATGGTTAGGACAAGCCGTCATCACGGTGTGTATGTGCTGTGAATATGCTGCTTGGTGGGCTCAAGAATTTATAGCTCAGGATTGTATAGTCAAGTTTGCAGATACTATTGCTAGCACTAAATACCTGCTAAGCTATACTATCTGGTTGACTGAAGGGAGCAGCCTTCATTTCTTCTGAAGTTTTGCCCTTACGTGGGAAAGAATAGCTGGTTGAATTCTGACACTGAATTATGTTGGGGCAGCGGTTTTCAAAGTGGGGTCTGGGGTCCCCCAGGGGTCATTAATGGGCTTCCAGGGGATCCTCAGAAACATGAAGAATAGTTTAATTTCGCTATAATTTAATTAACCAGAAATTTCTACAATCCAAAAAAATTTATGAATGATTATTTTCAACATGGCAGAATGTTATAATCTCACCACTGTGAGTCTTTATATTTATCAGTGAGACATCTAAACAATTTAATACTGAATTCAAACCAAAATGTTTTTTTCATATCAGGATCCCAAAGTGCAAAGTGATTTCAAATGAGGGACCACGGCTTAATGGATGGTGTGGGACAAAACAGTGTGTCAGTAGATACATATTAGGGTTTAGTATTTAGTTGGCACACTCATCCCGATCCACTTACACTTCGTGCGACAGTAGAATACGCTTCAGTTCCGAGATCATCAACATTACACGGAACTGGCAGTAAAGAGTGCAAGGATCAAATCCACTGTACCGCAGCACTAAAATGTGTTTTCAGATAACAGATAGTGAGGATGGTGCGCTGTCCCAACCCCACTGCATGACAGTAGTTAAGAGTTGCCGTGTCGGTGTTAGTGGTTCTCTGACACCCTGGGGTCAGAGTTGAGCGGGTGTCAGTTTCAATGGCATCCACCAAGATCCCCGTGTTATCCGGTGAACCTCTTCCTCTTCTGATGTAACCTGGCTAACTGACACACACACACACTGGAGGTGGCAATCAGACAGCAGATTACCCATACAAGTAGTTAAAAAAAAAAAAAAGAGACATGCACAATACACAGTCGTGACAATCAGGCTGTACAAACCCAAATGGAAGAAAGTTCATTGACTGATACAGTTATGGCTCACTCAGGTACACAGGCATATGCATGCACACACACACACACAGACACACACACACACTCACACATACACAAATATTGCTTATTAGCGCTTACAATGAGTCATTTTCTCCAACTGACAGTTATAGACCACCCACTTCTCACCCAGCGTTCAGCCCTATCCTTGCAGACACTTGGTTTTCCTTCCCCTCCCTCCCTCACTCTCTCTCTCTCTCTCTCTCTCTCTCTCTCTCTCTCTCTCTCTCCTCGAGAATCAAAGCAAAAAGCCACATTACTAAACAGCCAAATATGTTTTTAAAGTCATTTTGAAGACATCTAAATTCCATATA
>OMLF01028508.1:15404-29105 GCA_900302615.1 Holocentrus rufus
AGAAGATAAATAAAGAAATAATTAAAAAGGTCTCCCTCACATATAAGAATGACTTCAACAACACAGGACAACATCAAATTTCTGCCTTGCTGGGACCATAAATATGTATGTACGAACAGTAGATGGATGACAGAGGTCACACTTGTTAAGTCACTGCTCATGGAGCGCACACTCCACTGAAGTTACTTCCATAGGTAGGTAGGAATACAATATAAATAAAATATTGTTATAAAATATTGCTAAATATCATAAAAAACATATTTACAAGAAACAACAGTCTACATAATCTAAAGTGCTTTTATACATTCTCAATTTGAAAAGTATGGAAAAATGTAAAAAGGCAAAAGCTACATTAACTAGCCAAGAACTAGTTAGGTTTGTTAGAGCAAACTCATAATGCAGTCTCAGAAAAACAGATAAATAAATAAAAGACTTTCAAGAAACACATCTGCAGTTACAAATGAAATGTCCTCCCATGGTGCTTTTGACAGGTTAGAACAGGAACCCTCCACTCACTGCTTTAGTGAAACACAACTTAAGGGAAGAGCACAGTTATGGTAGCCGTGAGCCACTGGAGAGTCATGAGATCAACTATCTGATTGGTCTATTGATCGATCAATCTGTCTGTCTATCTAGGTATGCAACACCTGAATCAATAAAAATTCAGACGGAGGGGTGTTGTGTCTGCAAAACTTGTTTTTAAAAAGTAAGAGACAAAAATATTAATTCATTGAAATTTTACTGACTAATAACCACAGTTAACTGGATATTGAGAGAAAATTGAGAGCCAAAGTAGATGTTTTCATTTTTCATTTTGCATCATTTTGCTGTATAGTACATGAGCATCTCTGCCCTTCAGTGTGTAGTTGAAAATCCCTGAGGAAAATATGAATGGGCTTTATGAAAAATGCCCAAAATAAGGACAGTCATATAGAGACATCCCTGAGATGCATCTTGTTCAAGGGAATAAATAAATTCATCACCATCACATTTGTGACTTTTGATCATTTGGCTTCATCTAATATTGATTTTTGCTAAAACTGAGGAAAGTGGAAGTGCCCAATCTCCTGACTGTATTCAAATTACCAAGCATTTCACAGCTGCACTGAATTATTATCATAGTTGCTACTGATTATATAGCTAATCACAACAAACTGCCAGATAGCTATAGCTGACTATTGTCCTTGTTATCTTTTCCAAATGAGCAGCATTTCCCCAGCAACAACTGATGTAAAGACTAATTGAAGTACAAAATTCACAAAGGAGATGTTAGTTTGTGCATTTTATTTTATGAAATTTCAGATTTTCCATTGGGATTTTAGACTACACTCCAGATGAGAGAAATGCTAACTTACAGCCTAGAAAAATTACACCAGACTTCAGCTCCCTATACAACTTAACAACGCAAAGAGGGAAATGTTTGTGTTCAAAAAAATCTCAGGAAATATGCTTAGAGAACATACTGTGTGGTAAAACTTTTATTTACTGTAATCACATTCTACCTTACTGCTAGTTCATCTACATGTACACTCCCAGGCACGAAAAAAAAATATTGGCACACAACTAAAAAAGAGTGTACAATGACTACATTTCACATTGAGGCCCAGATGGCTCTTACACTGGGTGAATGTGTGGGTCAGGGTGGGGCTACAGCACCTTAAATACTCACTTAGATCTTTTTCTCTTGGAAATCAAAGCTACAAACAAGTGACACTGTGGAAGTGCAAAGGATTCAGTTATGGTGCATAGCCTTCCACTGTTTAGAGTCTGTTGCATGTTTAGTGCTGCTTTGATATTGTCATTTTTTTTCCAAAAGCATATGAGACATCTGAATGCCTAATATTTAGATTTAAAATGTGTGACATGCTTTGTAAATTTATTGTGTTGAAAGGGGTAAAGGGGAGTGCCCTTTCTTCAAGAGTCAAACCAATTTATACTTCCATAATTGCATTTGTATTTACATTAGGACACTTAAAGTTTGATTTGTCATTTGTGATCTTTTTTTTTTCTTCTTCTCTTCCATGTCCATTCTCTTCGCCATGGGCTGGAAAATCATTATCCTCTTTTGTCATAGCATGTACTAGCAAGCCACAATAAAGCAAGAGTCATGTAATGAATGTCAAAACTATTTCCATCAGATATTGTGAAATATGGGTTCAGAAGACCCATTCAAAGAGATAATATGATAATTTGATTTCTCAGATAGGCTGAACGGAAATGCCTTGTCTGGACATTTTGAAAAGCAGAATCCATTACTTATTCTTAATTCACCCTGGCATAAATTAAAGGATTTCTGCAGGCCATTAACTCATCCATTAATACCCAGGGTCAAGATTATTGAAGCCCAGGGTAAGGCAATATGGAGGGCTATTTCTTCAAGATGTGTCATCTAATGATTACAGTAGGGTTCTGAATCCATGTCATTAATTGTAAAATTATCTTCTCCTTTTACTTCAGATAAACAGCAGGGAAAGATAATAGTCACACGGGTAGATAATCCCGTTGCAAAAAATTAATTTCCATTTCATTTGTTTTGTTATGTTTCAGGCAATTTCAGGGCAGCGGCTGATTGTTTCAGAGGATATGAAGTGTAAGAACAGGGGAAACTACTGAAAGGAGGTGTAAAATTAGGTTTGTGTCAGCACAAAATTGAAACCCGCTGAGCTATTTTTAATTTAGAGAGTTGGAGTGTATGATGAAGGTGGCTCCAAATGCAGAGGAGTATGAAGAGATAAAAAACACAGGGCGCAGAGGCTCTGCATGTGCACAAATTGTTGTTCCTCTTGCCATACACATAATGTATACTCATCCTAATTTGTTTCATGCGTCCCTCTAGAGAAGCACCATTGTCGCACAATATGCCTCTCTCACTCCAGCACACTGAAAGCTGGTTGTTGTTTTTTTTTTTTTGCAAGAATAAAATCACCTGGATACTGGAGCTCCAGTGTAAAACTGATCCCTGTAAGCTGTGCAGACGGGCCCTCATGTGCTCAGCAGCTCTCTACTGACTTGGGACCTGCGTAAAAACAAGATGAAATTAAGGGAAATAAAAATCATATTAAAGAATATTACAGCCTAACAGCCATTAGTCTGCAGCTTCCTGTCAGCTTTTGATGGATTCCTCACTTAGTTCAATGAATGGTCTAACGACATTGATAAAATCACTAGCACCCAAATAGAAAGCCTGGGTATTCCACTGATGCATGTATGGTACATGCAAAGAGAACAAACTCATTTAAAAATGTGTTGTTTTATTCCAACAATTAATTCATGCTTCCCCACATCTTTATAAAATTTTTACTTCTTAAGAGACAATATAATGTCAGCGACCTGGCAGAAAAAGAAAGGCTGTGTAATGAGCTACAGCATATGCTGTATCTCCCCACTAACTCCCAGTAACTTGAGCCACTCTCTGACATACTAAGGGGAATTAATTTTACAAGCAGGGAGTTCCTCCTTATTGCTTTTTGGTACTGCCTAGCCGTGTGGGTTCAAAAGTGATTCTGACATACACATGCACAATAGATGAGCTGTATGGATGCTCACAGCCTATGAATACAAAGCTGGACCTGCAGCCAGTGGAGCTGAGTGGACTGGAAATCCTTCAGTATTCACTGACCTCTTTGCTATTTCATCCTCCCTCAACTATTTTTCTAGTTTGGGGAAAACACTTTCTATCACTGTCAGGTTGGGCAAGGATAAAAACTCTCTACTAGCGGATTAGCTGTCTGCCTGCTCTGCTGCTGTACTGCAGCAATAAAACACAGACTTGCACAATCTAGCACACCTCCCTTACCTTTAGTTTGAAAGCTGAATTGGGAATTGGATTTATTTTCTTTCATAATTTTAGCAGACAATCACTCCCACTGTAATAGAGTTTCAAATTGTGACCAAGCAGCTTTCAAAGATACACAGAGGATTCATGATAGTTGTTCAAAAATTATTGCCCCGAAAAGTGAGTATTTCTATTTTTAGTGGAAGCTTAAAGGACAGAAATCTTAGAAATAATATCTTTGTCTTACATAGGCATAAATTGATCCCTAAATGAGTTCTCTCACCCTGTTTGTTTTTACAAAGTTGCATTGAAATGTACAAATATGATGGCATATTTCTCTGCACCCTGCAACGTGACAGTGCAAAAAGATATGAAAACGTTCAATCTATTTAATTAAGACAGCTTAGTAGTGGCACCCGGTTGCAGGGTGTTTAAGCTAATTACAGTATTAATTACAACATTAATTAAATGACATAATTGCCTTTCAAAACAATGACTCCTGTATCCCTGGTAAGGTAAAGGGTTAATTTACTGTGGAACCAGGCATGCATTATTTACATGCTTGGATGAATAATACATTTAAGAAGTGGGCTTATAAATTTACTGGCACAAAGAAAAGCAAAGCTTAGGAGCTAAGCAAGGCTGATTTAAATATCTGTTTCAAATGAATATTTCTCTGAGTTATGGTCACACCACAGTGGGATAAATCTGTTTCTTTGGTATCTCTGGAAGACTCAGGGGAATAAACGTCCCTGTGTAAAGAAATCAAATGTGTAACTTCATTATTCTCCACTCTATATAGTCACGCTGTTCTGTATGATAAATTAAAATATTGTTTGCAAATTAAATCATAGGTATAACTTGTGTGTTTGAAAAGCAATTTCTATTATTTAATCATCTTCTGATGAGTCTTTGTCATATTTGTCTTAACCACATCTTTCTGTGCCTAGTATCGCTTAAAAGTAGAATTAATGCCATTCAAAATCCATCCAATGCAGATCTCAGTGCTCAGTTGACTTTTAAGTTTGGTGAATTTGTAACTTTGGATAGAGAGTAGAAATTCTTTGGGATAAATAAGAATGAATTGTGCATGTGAGTGCATATGTATATTAGTGATTGCTCATATGTATTCTTGTATGGGGAGGGTTTTTTTTTTTTAACCACAAAAGAACAAGAAGGAAAACACACACACAAAAGAAAACAATGAAAAATAGAAAAAGGTAGAGCTCAGAAGGAACCACGCTGTGCCAAAAACACTTTCAATTTCCCTGGACCAGACATATGAAGAAAAAAAATTACATCTCAGTCTGACGAGTGACTAATCAAGGCGAGCGAAATGGTGCTGCAATAAATTACTCCACTGTGAAATAAACCACACAAACAGACTGATGATAATAAATGTAAATTATTTCTGGGAAGAAATTTTCCTGGTACATGAGTAATATGAACCATCAGGAAGGAGTCTTCCTTAACATTAATTACAGAAAATGACAAGTGAGCTGACAAGTAGGAAGGCTCATTATCTGAAAACATATTCACAACTTCGCAATTTGCGCAAGATGGACTCCAGCTAAATTAATCTCCTTTCTTTGCATGAGCCCCTTCTAATTTTCATGTTATTAACAGGTTTGCAGTATCACTCAGTGCTTGTCACCCTAATCAGGTTTTTCGGCGTGTTCGGGAAACCGTGGTGTCATTTGAAAAGGATCAGGCCTCATAATGTGCTCTCCATCACGTGTCTGAATCTACAAGGTTGCTTTTAATAAGGTTCCTTAATCATTTCTCTTTTTTGCTCAACTTTTGGCCTGGTTGGCTTCTATTATCACTCTTTTTATGGAGAGGGACCATTAAAAGAAGGTTTAGCTTATCTAGGAAAGAGGCATGGAAAAAGAAATTCATTGAGGCATAACGTGATTGAAATTTCACATAACCTCCTATAACCTATACATAAATGTGATTGCATATGATTTTTCTTGTAATCTTCAATAATTTGACAAAATGCGTGAATCATTCTGTCCTCAAACTATAAACTAGACTAGCTAGCTTTTTTCTACCCTGTTTTCAAGAGATTAATCCTGAAGTGGAACCCAGTGCAAATTAATTACAGACTGACCTTGTGCAATCGTGTAATTGTTTGGATTTTCATCTCCAAATGAGCAAACCAGAAAATGTGCCTCTTGTACCATAACATCATCCTGGGTGCTGTCACTGTGTCCACAAGAAGTCTCTCATTCACCATCAGCGCTCATTTTTAGGATTTGACTTAACAAGGGATGAAACAATTGTCGGTTTTACTATGAACTATATATAATAAACTATAATGATATAATAATGTAATATAATATAATAATAAACTACCCAACAGTTTCAAAATTTAATCGTCATGGCAACCATTTTTGAGTAGCGTGTTTTTAAAAAGTTGTAGTTTTTGCGATACATACTGTTTAGCATTAGCCAGTCGATTCTTATTCTCATTTGTCTAACTTGCTAATAGCTTAATGTGAACAAAAGCTTTCAGGTAACACCGCTTACTCCTGTAAACAGACTTCACCTGTGTAGGTAAGTATCACGTCTGCAGGGTCTGCTCGCCCATTACACCATGACACTTTAGCTTGTTAGCTGTGTTAGCTACGTTTTTAACCACCCACCAAAAACATTAGCTTCACTTAAATCCAATGGTCATCGAAATGGTTTTCTATATTTCTTGTGTATTTAATATGTTAAAGATGGTGGTGGTATGTTGCAAACAGTTCATAGTGCTGATAATTTTAATAATAATAACATGGCAAAATGTTTTCTATGTGTTTAAGTAGCTAATTTCAGCACAATTTAACAATACTGTGATAATACCGAAAACCGCGATAATTTTCAATTCACAATATTCGTGATTTTTAATTTTCATCATTCGTTCCATCTTTAGTCTTGACAATAAGCAGCTGCACATTCTCACATCTGGACTGAACTATCTATTCTGTAATTACAGGGCTATTATATGTGAAATCCATTATCAAGTGGACTTTCCACTGAGGATACCAACGCACTATTAAATATTATTTGAATATGCCAGTCTTAAACAAGATCTTGATACACAGTGGTCTTACAACACAAATGGCAATAAAGAGGCAGCTGTAGGTTAGCATTATGTAGCAGTGTTACCTGAATGTTTCACTGATCAAATTATCTTGTGTGAGGGACTTCATGAAACACCTGGAAATCTCTACAGTTTGCATGTATTAGTGTAAAAGTAATTAAATTATGGTGCATATTTTACTCAAGGTATATTCATAGACTCCTTCATTCATTTTCAGAATCCCCTCATGAATAAGTCTGTTTCCATCATATCCTAATGTTCCTTTCTGCTCACACAATACCACACACATGTACCGGGCACAAGCAATAACAATTGTAAGCCATGTTGTGAGCTCTGTCTTGCTTGAATTAATAAATCGCAGAAAATATGAGATATCGGCATGTCCAAAATGTAATCTGGAAATTTGCTGTATCGCAAACCCACACTAATTCACAGGTAGCCTCATGATAGCTGAAGCAGAAATGTAATATGTCATGCAAAATTAGTTCAGAGAGAATAAGTTTCAGGGGGAAGCAAAATGTTATGAGGGAGTCTGTAATGGCAGAGGCAGCTTTATCTGTGCTGCTCTCTCACACACTCTCTAATTACATTTCACAGATTGTACTACAATAGCTACTGGTAACCTTTAGTGGATGGGCTTTTCAATAATGCAAAGTACACATTTTCATATCTATTTTTCCCTCTGTGCTTCCCATTTATTAATTTGCTGAACACAATAAAACAAAGACTAGACGTAATGTGCTCCTTTGCTCAAAAGGCACCCAACAAGATAAAAATACAATGCCGTCTCTCTGTAATGAAGAATGGGCTTGCATGCCAAAAGCAACCAACAGCATAACATCTGACATTTCCCATTTGAAAGCCCATTTAGCCAGCAGCTATAAAATGGGTGATACAATATTTTGTTTCTAAAACTTACATTATCTGTCGGTTACCATGCTTTATATCCTGTTCCATGGTTTACCTTTGTGCAGTTTTATAGAAAAAATAAATTAAAAAAAAGTGTATCATATACCCATTACACTACAGAGAACAGTTCTATGTTGTTACATTGTTCCACTCTGTTTGTTTGGTTGTTTTCCCATCTGTCTGTAATACAAATGGACACAAAATGCTTAGAAGGAACTGAGCTGACACATTTCCTGGAGAGCTGACAGTGCTGTCTAGAGGCAACTGGACACATCTGGCTGTTGCACCAGAGATCAGAGGCAGGGTGAGAAGTCAGTGGTTATACACAAGATATGTGTCCAGTTTGACTTCATGTAACAGCGTTCACCAGGCTTCAGCACCGATGCATGTGCCACACTTTGCATGCATGCTATACCTGTGCAAACTGAGGTTTTAGCTATGTCAACAGTTCTCGGAAGCAGAAATAGTCTTATTGGGAGAATTAAATGTTCATCGGTTGAGTCAAAGAAAAGCTAGTTAGATAATGTGTTTATTTCCTTGTATGTTTAGTTATGCAGGTTCTGCCATCAGTGAAGACTTTACTATTCTGTCCAAGCAGTAGCTGATTGCTTAGTAAAGAGGTTTGTTGATAACAAGATTACGATATTACCGGCAAATGATACTTTTCTATTCAGGAAAAGCTTTATAATTCTGCGAAGTAGCACAAGAACCATGTCCAATGTCCTCATGGCATTCACTTCTACGGTATTTATGACTTCAACTACTCCAACACGCAGCACGCCATATGTTCCACTTCCAAACTTGTAAATCCAACTTTTTTAAATTCCACATGAAGGCACCATATAGCTAAAACTGCAATTTGCAACATAATAGTGCTTACTTCTCTAGCATGCAGATAATAGCATAAGCTTTGCAGGGCAGGAATAAAGTTCACTTGCAAAGTGATGAGAAAAATGAGCAGTTGTGGGAGGATTAGTGAGGCATAGAAACACTGTAATTTTTGGTCAGACATGAAGCAAAGAATTATTCTGAAAAGAGATAAAAATTTTGCAACCTATAATCCATATAATTTATTTCATACACTAGCAAGAAAAATGTGGATGGTGGCCCTTGGTCAAACAGTTTGCCTCATACCACAAATAAAATGTTCTGTTGATCCAAATCAGCTATGGCAGCTGCTACAAGGGATTTTTAATTGAATGATTATTGTATTAAATAGTTGCTTTTAATGGAGCGTGCACCTCCGCAATTATTTCCGCTTTAAAGACCTGGACCCTGGGCAGGTCTTTACAGCCAAAGGCGTTTGGTTTGCTTCCAAATGAGTGGTCACTGTTGGTGTGAAGTCTAACCTTGACCTGCACAAATGGAACCATACATTAAGATCAACCTAATATGCAAACAGATATTTCTTAGTATTTCAAGATGTGTATATACGTATTTATGGTGAGACCTAGCAGCTTTACTGTTGCACACATTATCACAGTAAGGAATGTCCTTTTAGGTGTTACTGGTGTATTGTCATTTTACAAGTGTAGGAATAATCTAGTAACTAGCATAGCAAATCTGAGTGACATATTTCCCTGACATTTTATCCCCTGATGGGAGCAGTATTTGCTAGATGGACAGTTCCCTTATCCACATGATATGAGTAAATTTCAAACATATGAGAGCGCTGATAATGTTAGCCATATATCTACAGTCTTTTGTAAAACCAATCATGATCCCAGATTATGGGATCAGTTACGAGAGATTCTGGAATGGCATCTCTGATGGCATTTTCCCCTGTCATCAGAAAGATGGAAAGTCCACATGATCAAACATAATCAATATGGCAGCTGTGGTGAGCGCTGACCTCGCTCTGTAGGTGATGAGTGAACCGAACCCACACCAGAAAACAGGCTTACAATGTTGCTGAGCCACAATCACTAAAGGAAGCCTCAATATTACAGTTGTCTTTGACTGTAACCTCTAATGAAGACAGATACCCTGTACGAGTCTCCAGTCCATCACAGGGGAAGCACATAGACAAACATATTCATGCTCACACTCATATCTACAGGCAATTTAGAGCTTCATGTTAACCTGACCTGCATTCAGACTGAGCTCTTTCAGACACACATCCTACAACACTGAGAGAGCAAACGAGCAAAGATCCAATCCAACTTTAGCGAGCATCGTTTTTCAGCAAGGCCTGAAAAGGCTAAAAGCTAAGTGTAAAAACATGAGCAGAACAAAAACATCAACCAGAGAAAAGGGCCATATAGTAATGGTATAAGTCCACTCACTGACATTCTTGGACTGTATCTTTCCTTGTTTGTTTTTGTCCCTGATGTCTGTCTCATAGAGCTCAAGGAAACTGAATTTTAATGGAAAAAGTGAAACTGTTACCTTAGTTAAATTCAATAATAATCACATTAAATTTCAAGCCACTAAATTCAATTGCTAATTATGCCTTAAAAAATTCTTTGTAAAACTCATTAATTCAACAAATTATTTTTCAGGATTTAGCAATTAATTTAATGAGTAGGACAAATTCAAATTTCTGCCGTTCAAAATGCCATCTTTGATTGCACTTAGCTTCACTTCAGCCCTGGGATAATGACCAGTCAAATAACCTTGCTGTTCAGGTATCATGAATGTAAAGCCAGTCGTGCCTTTAATGTAAGCATACAATAAGGAAATTTCAGCTTTGCATTATTCTCCTGCTGATGCTGAAGTTAGTTTCAAGCTGAATACATAACTCTTATATAACTAAAGATGTACCTAAAATATGAAGCCAACTTTGCTGTATTTGGTTTGAAGTGGTTCAGACCACTTCCCAAATGAGGCCAAAATCTGTAATGGCTGGGTCCTAGAAGCAAGAAGGGTTAGTGTAGCTTCTATTCCTGGGGAATGAGTCAGAAATTATGATTTTCACAGTAAGACATGGTGCAGCAATGGAAAAATGCCATCTGGGTTGGGAGATTGCCAGTGTATTCAGCATGCCTGCAAGGCCATTGTGCTGTGTGGACCTTCCACATCTACAAGAATGCACATGGACGCCGCACGCAGCGCTTTGGCTTCAGGGCATGGAAATCTGAAGGTGGTGGGCATAGGCCGGGGGCAACAGTTGTCAATTTTTTCAACAACCCGCTGAAGCTACATGGGATCCTGTGACCAGAAAAGCAAGTGCAAGACTGAAACCGTAGGAAAATTATGATGTTAAGTGAGGAAAAAAAAGAGAAACCAGTATTTCCATATAATATGCAAGGAATTCACCTATGTTTAATTGTTAAGGCACTGGTGAAAGTCGACCATATAAAAAATTAAAAATAAACATTAAAATTAAAAATTCAGCAACGCTATTACTATGCGGTCAGTAGATAAATGCCTGCACTCAGATTAAGTATTTAGATTTGCAAGTATAATGTTTTTGTACAACAGTGAGAAATCAAAGTACGAAAAATTAGCAGCCAAGATGTTGGGAAAAGTGGTTGCTGGCTGGGGTAACATTAAGCACAGACAATATTATTTCCTTCCTATAGATCTTTGGGGCAGACGGGATCCATTTCTCATTTCACTGTCTTTTATTTAATAATACATCCATACTCTGGAAAATGAGAAACACAAGTGATCGCTTTCTTACTTTTCTGTGAACTTTGCTTGTCATCGCTCTCTCTCCTCTTTAACGGCCCGACCCGAACGAAAGCCCGCCCTCTCCCCAGCCACTCTAAAATCCATCACCACACATCTCTGTCAGTGCCAGAGAGACTCGCAGTCGGGTGCACTGAGTTGTCCATGCTCACCCAAGCACCAGTGGACCTCCGATGGGGAAATGCTTGGCTGCAGAGAAACCTGCACGAAATTAAATTCTCCACTTGGCTGACTAGGGTGACTCGTCCTGGTCTGCCGGCCTGTTCCTTCATTATTCCTGGGCTGATAACTGACTGAACGGGATGTCTTGTCTGTTTAATGCCAGCTCAGCTGCTTCATGGGAGGAACAGGCTTGTCACTCTCTGCTATAACACACTGTATTACCATCTCCACTTCATTTATTTGGCTCAGATTTCGTATGCCCGTCAAGCCACCCGTCCCCCCAAAGACACTTGCAATTCACCACTGCTCAGCCCTTTTGCATCTTTTAGGAAACTACTCAAAATAAGCTGTCTGGATTTTTCATTAAAATGTCATTTAGACGTCACAAAGATTATTTAGATAGGAAACAATAAAGGTGACCTTAATTCTAGCAGCTCCTACCATGCCTGCAGCCCCATAGATAGCATTGCATTGGTTGATTTTGATAATATTTAGTTTGTGCCTTTTATAGGCAGGTGAAAAATCCAATATCTTTCACATTTTGCATATTTGTTATTATTGTAATATTTTGTGTATACATTTAGTACACAGCAAACAATGAAAAATGCGCACTGACCACAACAAACACTATCACAGAGGGTGCTGGTGCTGGAGCAGACAGTAAGCTTTGCTTCCCTGCATTTATGAGCATTGAGTTAAAGGTTTCTGCATGAGGGCACTGCATGATTGAACGTTGTGATATGGAAACACAGCCAGGCAGCCACTGTCAAAGACATGGCTTGCACTTGACCCCACAAGCACTCAGCCCCTGGCGCCCATCCCCTTTAGAAGGGTCTAGAAATGGCTCTCTTCTCAGCTAGTTTTGTGGCATTTGCAGAATTAAAATGAATATATCCTTGGCTAATGCACTGATCTGTAGTATACTAATCATAATTCATAGCCTTAATGTAGGCTTTTAAGTGCACATGGTGGTGTTGAGCTTTTTGCTGCTCATAAAGACTAATCGATGGAAAATGCTATTGTCTTATTGGCACACAGTAGCTCAACATACAGCATCAAACACAATCGAAGGCTTCCTTTAGTGCAGAGTAAAACCATCTCAAGTCCACGATGAATAGTAATAAGCGTTTAAAAAAAAAAAAAAAAGAAAGAAAAAAAGAAAAGAGAAATCGGTATTTGGAAGTCATTAAACATCCAACGCCCACTCCTTCTGTGTAACCACAAAGCCAATAGCATTGTGGGACAAAATGCTTTCCAATGTGACAATTGATTGCTTTTTGAGGTAGTTGTTGGTTGATTTCATAATTGGTATAATTTTTCACAAGTACATGAGTGTCATACCATGATGGGCTTTAGAATCCTGGTCCTAATGCAATGGCCCTTAGTTCAACCTTAAGATCAATAATGTATTAAAACCAAGTGCTTATTGAAATAATAGAAGGGCTTTGCCGGGGAAGAAAGGCAAGGAAAGAAAAATGCACCAAAGAGAAGTCTTTGATTCTATGCCAGGCCTTCACTGTGAAGTGCATTGTTTTCATGCCAGTGCATTTGCTCTGAGGAAAAAAAAAAAAAGGACAGAGAAAGTCTTGGTGATATGAAAACTTTGGACTGTGTGTGTTATTGACATTCAGCATAATGTGCGAGCAACATAAAGCAGCACCTGTGAATAAAGCAGAGCTGCAAAACAAGAACTAGGAACAAATGCACGAGCTATTATTATTTTTTTTATGATTATTATTTGGATAGCAGTCAATGTGTTGATGAAGTAAAAGATCCTAGACCTGTTTTTCATGCACGGGTCATTATTTGTGGTGCCTGATCAGTGTATAACATTTGGCAATCTGTGGTTCCCTGCTGCTATCTCTTCCAGTTGGATCTTCCTGTTTTGACAGTGTTTGAGAGAGGAACACTCTGTGAGGTGTCAGGTGAAGACTATATGTGACAGATTTGGAGGGGAAATCAAGAGAAGACAAACAGGCAGCTAAATGCCTGGGAAATGTCTCAGCGCTCAGACAGAAGGCGATAAGTGCTGTTGACGTGGACATGACAAGCTAGCAACAGTAAACCTCAGGACACGCAGTCCCACCGGAGGCCCGCGAGTGGACACAATTCTCAATGACTGCTGAATGTG
>OMLF01028511.1:0-16832 GCA_900302615.1 Holocentrus rufus
ACGTCATTTACCTTTGTTGTGATCAGGTGAATTATCAACTAAAGCAAAATTGAATAAAAGCCATTGAACAAACAGTATACAACACCATTTTCTGGTGTTGTATACTCAAGTTAAGAGCATTTTCTGGTGTTGTATACTCAAGTTAAGAGCCCAACCCCTTTTATGGACTGCATCTGTCATCTCCATGACATTATAGTTCTTGCTTTGCTCATGTAAAGCTATACTGGTGCACTACGTTGCTGATTTGTTTGAATATTTGCTTTTGTTTTTTTCCCTTTTGCCATACAACAGTTACAAAGTGCTATTTGAGCTATTCTCATAAGTTCTCAAAATCTGTCTTTTTCATCTAGCTCTTCTTCTTGCCTCTGCTGTCTCACCACAAAGTAGACAGCAGGCCAGGTTGGAGGAGATGCTGCTCCATTAGCAGAGGTAATTGGATTGTCAGATGGCCGCGGCACAGCAGATGAAAGGTAATCAGAAGGTGTGTGTCTCTCAGTAGTGGGTGTTAAGAGAAGGGTCAGCTCTTTGGTTTTGCTGCAGGTTCACAGGGTGGCTGTTACTTAGCGGCTCACCTTGGGTTGAGAGCTCTCCAAAAATCAGGGGAACAGCTCGAATTTTGTGTGTGCGAGTTCACTAAGGTTGTTTGAGGGAGTGGGCAGTATTTGTGTGTGTGTTTGCATGAGTGCGTGAGTGCACAGGTGTAAGTTCGGAGGCAGACAGGGACATAATTCTCAGTATTTGGACAGAGAGATGAACTATCCCCCTCACCTATTTTTGCCTCAGATGCATATATTGCTCTATGTATGTTTTTCCAAAAGCACAGCTGAGTTTTGCTGCACTTTAGCAATTTAGTCTCAAGAAAATGGAGCCCTTTTCCTAGTTGTATGAGTCTCCTTTTATTGTATTTGTTTAAAATGCAGACATGTTTCACATTTTTGGATATTTGCCCTTCAGATCAGGGACTTATTTTAGAAATATCTTCACACTGACCTTTAGTACTTTTTACTCTGTCATGCATGATTTTTTTTATCTTGCTGATCGAGCGAGGGAAATGTGTATTTAGGCTACTACAATGTCCACAGTATGTCGGTGGAATTTGTGGTATACGGTATGAAATAAAGCTTTTGTGTGTGCACATGCACATTAAGTAAAAAGCTTATCTGCTCATTTGTGAAAAAATAAAACAAGAAAAAACCTTTAGAGCACAGTCTCGTAACCTTTTCTCTCTCTGTCTGAGAATATTACCTTCCTTCCTTCCTGTGCTCCTACTTCCTTTTCAGCCGATGAAGAAAGAAATGCTAGAACGGCACTAATGCATTCAATTAGAATATCTGGCAGGCTTGGCACATCTTTGCCCGTCTGCTGTGATACACGCGTTCCCATGTTCCTGAGTCATGTCAAAAGGCGGGTGGTAGCTCAGCTATCTATGCTAATGAAGGCAGGACAAAAACACAGCACCCACTGAGGAAAACGGAGATGGGATAATGATCACTAATTAATCATGCACTGAGGTCATGTGGCTCATCTCCCCACTACCGACACTGGAGCAGGAGGGGATGACTCACTTCCCTGTGAAGATAGGAGGCAGCTGAATGCCCTGAGACACGGGTATCTCAGCAGGATGCCTTTTTATTAGCCCAAGCCAATGTTGCTAATATGTGAGTCGGTGCTTTGAGGGGATAAAGGTTGCCAAGTGGGGATGGGTCACTTAATAAACAAACATGTATACCTGACACAGCATCTCATCTCCAATGACAATTTTATCACATGAGTCCATAGTAGGCCTAACATGTAAAGACACTCACCACAAAGTGAGCTAACTCAGTCCTCTGTAGCTGAGGATGGAGGTAACAAATTACATCCCCTTGCTGCTAAAATTGACTAGTTCTTGTGCTTTTGTAATTTTTGAAAGTATTTTTTTAACTCAGTAATTTTACTTTTATTTGCTGAAACTGGCTAATCATAAATCACAACTGCATTAAAGACCAATCCACCATCACTGTGCAGCAACCCATCGCCGCAGTCATTGCTCTGTTCTTAATTTTTTATGGCAAGAAACTTACCACTCTGCTGCAACTTGTTGCTAGTCTTCAATGCAGCCCAACAGGGCACTCGTTTTCACATAATACAACATCCTTTTTTAAAACAGGAAACTAGCAGCACAATCAAATAAGTGTTGAAATTGTCCACTGGTAAAAAAAAAAAAAAAAAAAAAAGCGGTGCAACCCATGTGTGAACTAAAGTCAGAAAGTGAGCAAGAATAGACTCCTGAACAAGTTCAAGAATCAGGTTGACAACCGGACGTTTCGAAATGGTTAGTTTATTAACTTTATGTCACTTTGACATTTCTTTTTGTATGTTTGTACGTTAGCTGAGGGCATACGGTTTTGCTGGCTGTGTCACGGACATGATATTTTTTCCTACAGTGGAGAAGGCATGACATAAATTTTCTACGGTCTTTCCCTAATCTTACTCATAACCAACTTATGCCCAATCGTAGCCATGACGCAAACCAATAACCAAAAATGACCACCCCAAATGCCTTGGTCACCCTTGGAAAAAATACTGCACCGCGGACTACCAGCTGCTAACTTAACATTAGTGAATTAGGTAGGTAGGTACGTAGGTACTTTATTAATCCCGAGGGAAACTTGACTTGTGTGTATACAGTGTTTATGTGCACTACAGTAAGTCATAAGGTGTTATTGTCATTACACCGGTAAAAGTCAAGCTCAAATGTTGTAGGTCACAGCCAATAATGTTTTCTCAAAAGAAAAGTACATTTCTTTAGGCCATGCAGGGGGTGTAGGATTGTCTGCCAACACCTCATAACTCATATGTTTACTAATTATTGCACCGTTTAAACGTTATGTACGTAACATTAACAAGCTTGTTAAATTATTGCATTTGGTGGCCCATGTCCTTAATAGGAACAAAGCATTCAAATAAACTACACCTGCAATGTTGAAACTTTTTAAATCTCTTTCCCAGTACAGGTTTAAGTGTGGGATTTGTGCAACATGGCTACAGAGCCCGAGAATGTCTGCTGCAGAGATTCCACAGGTAGTATGAACGCTTGCTGAGTAAAATTGTGATTATTCAGTCACTGTCTTTTCTATATTCCATGTTACTCACCCATTTCTAATTTACTAGGTTACAAGAAGACTACAGCAGCTTCAGAACCAGCCGTCGTGCATGGTGGATCATCCTGGCCTGTTGTTTCTCAGACTTTGAGGGTTAGTAGGCACGGCGTATACCCCAATATATGTGCCCAAACAGTGAAAAAGTGGGCTTTGCATAATATGTCCCCTTTAAGATTTGAATTAGCTTCATTCACTGGAATCAATGCACAAAACAAAAAATATAAATTATCTTTTATCAGTGCTGGATACACTGGGTGCGGAAGACGTTTTTAAAGCTCCATGTGCTTTTTGCCCTCTGTGTGACAGTTGAATGGCTGCCTGACCCATGTTACACACAGCTTTTGCTTCAGATTTTGGATCTTTTGCTAACCATTTTGAATAATTTGGTTGCTTGTGGCCACAGGTGGACTGGAGCTAAATTGGAGGGAGCAACCACTGTTGTCATTCATTTGGGTGCCAGGCTGGACACCCACAGTGCAGAAGCCCGAAACAGCACTTTCTCAATGGAAAACATAGCTTAGTCAAAATGAAAAATGTATTATGATTTATGTGTTGTGATTTTATTAATTACACGTTTTAGGAAATAGAAATAATAGTCTGGAAATGTAAATGTTTCTCCAGACTTTTTCCTTGTTTTTCCATACATTTCCAGACCTGGAAATGATCAAAATCATATTCCATACTTTTTCATACTTCATACCAGACTCTGTAGGAACCCTGGTATAGGTGTCAAACAAAATCTATTAATGAATTTAGTTGTTTTGTTTAAGTTTAGTTTAAGATTTTTGGAAGATTGGCTTCCTACAAACTCTTTTCCAATCTGACATTGTTTCAAATCTATTACAGAAGGTAACTAGACTAAAATGAACTGAAATAAGTTTTTGAATGATTTAATGCTAATTAGATATCATAACTTTATTATATCAGCCTTTGACCCCATGGAACATCATGTACACATTGCTGGTATAATTTTCAAATATAAGAAATAAAGAGCTTTTTCAAAGCTGCTCAACTTTGTAGCTCAACCCATCTTTATCTATAACATCTGAAAGATTATTAATGCCAGTCGGTTTCCTGTGGCTGCAGATAATGTCAAGAAGTTGGACCTTTATTTTCTATTTGTTATTAACAAATGTATTATTATTATTATTATTATTATTATTATTATTATTATTATTATTATATACTATTAGCCATTGACACATATCATCCATATCCACATCAAAGCTGTTTTCCTGTGTCTACCATCTTATACATTACCATTCAAGGATGCAACTGATAACACTATTGTGCAGATATTTAATCAGATGAGTAGCAGTGCGCTCAGTTAGGATTTCTAGAACCATTTCAAGTGGGTAGGTTCACCAATGAATATTCAGATCAGCACTTGAAAGGGATTTCAGAGGAAGCGGCTGTAAACACAACTCCAGTTGTTTATGACATTGGTTGTTGAATATGTATTCTCCATCATTAGCAAATGATTGCAATTATACAGCTGTGACGTAAATAATGGAAACTTTCATGGTTAAAAAGAGGACTTCAGAGGGCTTCTTTAACTGGTCTTTAGATTTCTGATGATACAGAGGGAGACGGTTTGCTTTATATGTGTACTTATGCATTTACTGATAGTAAGCATATTACTGTTGTAAGATTATGCAAATTTTACAGTATAATATGTTAGTATGTATATATTATGAATATTTACAATATTACTAAATGATTATTCCAGTTTCCTGGTTGGAAATTTTACAATTGAGTGACAATTGTATTTCATTAGTCATTGTTATTAATTGTATATATGTAGGGATATTAATGTAAAGGCTTTTGTCCAGGTAATCACAACATCACAACATTTAACCAAAGAAGAACTGATATCTTTAGCTCATATTTAAATACTAAAATCCACAATTGTACTATACTACTTTTTTCTTGTTGTTTGCATAATTTCTATGTAAATGGGTGTTATAGAGTATTCAGTGTTTGCTTCAGGGTAGTGAGAATAATCCCTTTAGGAATTATAACCTGAACCTCAGCCTTGCTTCTCCTTTTCCCTTTTACTTTCACTTTATTTCTTACATTCCTTCAAACCATTCATGTACTACATACATACCCTAAAATATGAGGGTCAATCAGTGTGGAGAAACCACTTTTGATGAAGTAGAATCATATAAAGGTGTACTGAATTAGATAAATTGCAACAAAACTAAGTAATTTAGGGGGGAAAGCATCTTACAATAAATTTACATAATGTTATTCCTAGGATTCTCAGACAGCTCATTGAGGCTCTCTGAACATGAACAAGCCTCTCCCAAGGCTAGCAACAGGGGAGACGAGGTTTTCTTGATGATGTAATCAGGAACAACTCCCGGAGCTGCTCTCTTGATGGTTAAAGCAAGCTGTATTACTCCGTATCAAAACAGCGGTTTGTGAGTTTTTTAAAAAACGGATTTGCATCAGGGCTTGTTTTGTTTTGTTGACAAGCTTGATGCTAACCAGTCAATGCTGTGTTGTTTCTGGACTGCACTTCTCAGAGATCACCTGTCAATCCAACAGGACTTTCTAGCTCTCACTATACACAACCACTGTCTGTTGTTAAACTGCAATTGACAATTTTTTTAATGGAAGTAATTTACATTATGAAAACAGAGTGCATTAACATTTAATTAGGTCAGCCAGGCGCATAGAAGTAAAAAAAATCTTTATTAACACTGTAGTTGAACAATGTGCACATTTGGCTATGTTTTGAAAAGGTCCATGCTTTGCTTTACCAATGGAAACCTTTCCTTTGAAGTATTAATCACTTTTCAGGAACAAGGTCTTAGAGCCATATTAGAATTTATCGTGCTCTTTGCTGAAATGGCACTATGTCAGAAGCTGAGCTGAGGGCTGTAAAGCAAATGAAAACCTACTGTAAGCATTCCTCAAGACCATTCAGACCAAGCAGTCAAACTTGGGATTTCCATGTTTACTTGTTGGATTTCCATAAGCAGGGAGCATAAGACACTGATTATGAATTTCCTTACTATAGTTCAGTACGTGTCAAATTATAATATTCTTATCCATTTAGCCATTTGTGTGAGGATTGAAAATAGGGATGCCTTAAGATTTTTTTTTTCCCCCTATTATTTCCCTGACCATATTAGATACATTTTAATTAATCCAATCTTTCAGGCTATCTTACTGGCACAATCTGTATTATTTTTCTCATCTGTCCGTGTTTAATCATTTTTGTAGCTGCAAATGAATAAACTCCAAAAAGTTACTAAAATATGAAAATCAAACTCCCATAGATGTCATCGATGACCCCTTGGGGCAGAGTGTCTGATTTAGATACTGATTTAGCGTCTCACTGATCTGTCCCTGTGCACACCAGCAGCAAGCTTGACATTGTATTCAGATCTTGTTTATGACAACAAATTCAGTCTCTTGCACCATGTTGACCACTTCACTGCTTTTTTTAATTTATTATTTATTTATTTATTGTGAACTGCAGGACAATAGCAGGATCAATAAACATTGCAATTGACTGATGAGGCTGTCATGGCAAAAAAGTAGCCACAGAAGAATTCTCTAGGTCTCTGGACTTGCTGAAATATATGCACGCTATATGCATTCACACCAACTACAGCCACATCGTCACATACAATGTGGCTATATGTGGAGACATGACTTAAAGATGACATATTCAGTGTTTTGTGAAAATACACTAAACAGAGCTTGTGATGGACTAAGCCAAACAAAACAAAACTAATTAAGGTGAAAAACATTTTTACAAAGAAATTATATAACATTGAGCCCAAAAACAACTGATTTCAACAAAACAGACCACATAAGCACAGCTGAACACAACTAAATGATACAGTGGAGAACATATGCTGTGTTCATTTCAACTCAGAACTCGTTTGAAACGAGCTCCAAGTTGTAAAAAAAATTAAATGAATGGTCATCCAACTTGGAATTACAAGTCAGAAACTCAGGTATTATTTTAGAGCTCCTGTTTCTCCGATTTCAGTTGAAGTGACGTCAGAGTACATTCATCAGCTTGCTGGCTTAACTTCACCAGCTAGTTCAAGCAATTTGATGTGTCGTTAGTTAATGATACCATGGGAATGCACTGATATTGCCTAATGTGTCTCCTATTTTCTACAGCTAAGTCTGACAGAAGCAATTACTGGTGCATACAATTTCCGTGGTTGTAGACCTAATAATATGTTAATTCCACAACAGGCGAGTTCTAATGTTCTCTGCCATTAGGTGGAAAAACAGTATGTGCATATAGCAGTATCAGCATCAGCAATTGGCCAAAAGATTTGGAAAATATAGGCATATCAGATATCGGGAAAAAAAAATCTATATTGTGCATCCCTAATAACGGCTAATAAAGAACAGTATTATTAAATAATTGTTCCCTCTGCTAATTAAAGTCTTTACATCAACAGTAAACTGTATCTAAATTGGTTGACTGTAAGTATTTGACTGTAAGTAATTAACCAGCTGTTAACTATAGCAGTATACTGCACTTTTTAAATTAAGACTGACATGTGTATACACAAACTACAATTACAAGATGAGTGAGTGAGTTTTTCAGTTTGTTATTAAATTTATGAATTTAATCCTAATATAGACTGAACAGGCTAGTCAGTTATTACAGTTTTTCCAGTTTTTCCAGTTTTTTTGCTTTATTCAGTTTTCACAACAGAGTTTCAATGTGCAAAATTCTTGACACAAAATGTTCAACTCTTAATTTTGGGCTCAAAATGCCACACAGCATGCAAAATAAACAACTGCATCAAATGAGGAAGTGCATGATGCAGTATGTATACAATAACTGCAGAACGTTGTAAATGTTCATTTTTGTACTTTAATCATTGTTGCATTTAAGAATAACTTTGTCGTTATCAAATCGTCTCGTCAAACCGGCAATAATTCTCATCAAAACAGAGTTTCCAATAGTCATTTCCTCATATTTAGATTATACAAATAGCAATAAGAAAAAAGTTTGCAACTTATGCCATAGTGTTTCAAGTGACATAAAGTAAAGATTCCATGTGATTTTCTGTGTTTTATTTATTGAATATATGATATCACTAGATATATACTATATCACCTGTCTTTTGGATCTGCTGTAACTCTTGTACAAAGCAAATTTGAATGCAGTGATGCAAAAAAGACAAACAGCAAGACTGCATGTGTCCACAGCATTACAGTAAATTCTGTGCTAAAGGAGATACAGTAACATATGCAGTGATTCCAAACATACATGTTTTCCATTCTATCCCTTGTGTTTTTATGCAGTACACTACATAACACCAAAACATCAACATTTTGATCACTGAAGTTTACAGTAATCATGGGAAAGAAGTTGCAAACACAAAATTGTTACCGTAACAGTTTCTACAGCAGTTCAATAATCCATAGTTACTGTATTTGTAACAGTAACAAACTATATGTTACAGTAAATAGCTCAAGGAGATACTGTCTGATGTGGTCAGTCAGTTTGCTCTAATTTCTTTGGACACAATATGTCTTCTACCTCCTTGCCCACAACCACGACCCCGTACTTCAACATCAGCTGTGTTGACTCGCTCCATGTTGAGCTAAACTGCGACAGAACTGGTTCTCTAACAGCCTTTAATGTAGTGGTGAAGTGACTGGCAATTTTATGGCTACTCACTTGGACAATGTTGTTAAAGTAAAGAGAGATCTGTGCATACATGTGGGATTAATTTACTGATCTGTATGTATACTAATTAGCATTTGAACACAGTATTAATATGAGGTGGCTGTATTATGAGGACTGAACATGTGATTTAGGGTTTTGCACTTTTTATGTAAGCACAGCATTTTGTGTCTAAAGGTAGGAATTTGGCAAGTGAATTTGGCTGTTGGTGTTGAGAATTTTGCAGTCCTACATCAGAACAGTCTAAAATACAAATGCATTTGACTGCACATGCAATTTTGCCACTTCTCTTGGAATTCACCAACAAGCCTGCAATGCACCTTGGATAATCAAGGACCAATGATATTTATCTCATTTGCACATGAAAAAGCCCCAGAAATCCTTGATTAATCAAGCCCCAAGTCACCAGGTCTCAAATGTTCTGATACTGTCTGTTTTTTAGGTGTAGGCATCATGTAGGTCCCAAGGGCTGATGGTGTAGATGATGTGATGTGAGGTGGAAACAGGGAACCACCATTGTTGCTGCATGTGCTGTTGCTGTGAGGGCAGACAGAGTTGAGACTGTAGCCTGGACCGGGCCACAGGTGGATTAACTTGGTGACCAGAGTGCTGGAGTTGGCAAGTGCATACTCCTGTCACATCGTGGACGTGGCCTCTCAGTTAGTGAGGTGTTTGTCTTTTCTGTTGTTGCTGCCTCATCCACTGACAGGGCCATTTGGACTTTCATGGTCTTACCCCTTGTCTAGACCGCAAGCATCACGTCAGCGGTGCCCTCACGAGACGACAGCGTTCACACGACACTGGAGCAACTGTCTATACCAGTTCCGTCTGTTTGTAGCTCGCTTATCAATGCGTAAATCTGAGCTGCCAGCCTTTCTGTGTAGTGTGCAGTTTTCCTTTCATATGTGTGAGTATCCCTGATCTATTTTTCCATCAACACTGATGCATATGATTGACAATTTACACTGAATCTGCCCGAGTATTTTCAAATTTTGATTGTAGCCATAGGGTTTATTACATAGCCTATGGTTATACAGGACCGTCAAACAGGCTCCCAAAACATGATGAGTGTAGAGTTTGAAATAACAAAATGTGCCTTTTTATTGGGCATCACCTCGTGTTTACGCACGTAAAGTCGGAAAAATAGACTTGAAGCGTAAATAAACGCTTCGGGTCGCATTTACGCCTCCGAGACGCAGCTGAGACATGAGCCACACGGAGTCGGTGCAGACAGCTGCGTAGATTAAAATGAGAGCGTGAGACGTGTGAGTAAAAAACACGTCTAAAACGCTTGCGGTCTAGACAAGGGGTTACTCTCCTTTCTCAGGGTGTCACCAGTGTCTGATGACCAGCTGGTTTTCTCTTCTTCACTTCCACTTGATGTTTCTTTGTCAGTTGCTGGAGCTTATAGCTGGTATGGAGCTTAGCTCAGTGAGTCTTACCTGGTTTGTCTCCCTGATCTGAATGAGGTGTCCCACCATTGGGGCCTTGTTCTCGCTCAGTTGGACTGCGACGGCTGCTGATGGAGAGTGAGTTGCTGCATCAGAGATATTGATGTCTTGCTTCTACATCTTGAGTCCACAAAGGTGATAGTAGGTTTGCATGGCCTCTCTCTATGTCTCAGCCCTCCACTAAGGAAACATTTGTTGGCTGGTGTAAACAGCTCCTGATGACTCTGGATCCTGCTACAGTACATCGTCCCCCTCTCCTGCTCCTTTACTGGAATACAGGACAAAGACGACGGTACTTTAACTCAGTACTGTTTCTTACCCTTGGCTACATTAAACTAAGCGGTCCGTTAGTGGAGCAGCTGCTGCGACTAAATGCTTCCTCTATAATTCATGAAAGCATCTACACCAGGCACAAGAGCAGTGCGCAAGTCATGTGTACATACCGCAGAGTTCCATTCAGTCTTCTATTTATATTTTTTACCTCTTTACGCATAAATCTGGTGTAAAATGTCTAGATTTTAAAATTATTACACAGGGTATATCACAGAACTTGAATGGATAGAACAGTCATTGCACTGTTTGCCGTGGTCATTTGGCTGGTACACAACAAAATGGAAATTATGATTACTTGCCATGGCAACTACTCAATTCAGTAGAGCTGTAAAGCTGTGTGAGAACTGTACAGATGTTGTTATGCTGTGGCTATAGACCAGCTGCAGAAATTACCAAAATAATTGTGAACTTTTGAATCTGTGTCGTGCTGTGTTACAACAGCTCAGACAGCTGTCAAAACTGTAAAAACTGAAATCAACTGACATCAGCAACAAGATGAACAAAACATCAAAGACATCAAAGCTCCTCCAGTCAACATCTGCAAACAAGCAAACCTAGCTTGTAAGCATCAAAAAAATATCTTTCACTTAATAATAACTCCTTATTGCTACAAACTGCGATAGTTTAGTCGAACTTTAGTGGATTAGAACATTTCTTTTTAACTTTAAATAGTGAACTGATACTTGCTGAAACCGTGATTAACGTTACAATGTTAACCAACTTCTACTCACTTGTGCTAAGATGTCAAAACTTTTTATCTGACCTGCTGTGTGGTGGTAGGAATCATAGCTTGCGTCTTGTCCACTGCTTCCAGGTAAAACCTCTTGCTTCACTCGCCTCAGAGAGTCAGCAACTTGCCACAAGTCAGAATTTAGCCCAACGGCACCATCCTGAAACGTTGATTTGAATGAAAATGACTGTGATACATTCAAGTTCTACAGGATATATGCTATACATATGCCTCAGCATTTATTTTGCCAGTACCGGACAGCGGTTGCCTAGTAACATTATGGGCAATAGATGCTAACTTACCCATGTCACACAAACTCAGTAAAAAGTTTCACAGGATCCAAAAACTGAAGACACAATCTCAAAACAATGGTTCAACATCTTGCTTTGACTGACTTCACAGAAGCTTATGTCGTATGTGCTCTGAAGGTGTAGCCATTAGAAAGATCTCTTTCACAGCATGCCCAATCCGCGCACAGACTGGATATGATACATGTTCAGTGTGGCCAAGGGGTTACAAGTTTGCCAGAAGGCTCAGAGAGGCCGATTCAAAAGCACTTCGCTCTTCCAGCACCGTGGCCAGTGACCTGTGAGATAGGAAATCCAATGGAGGCAAGGCTATGTTTGGTGTTTTCATATGTATGTATGTAAAATGAAATCTCCCACTTCTTCTGACATCCTTCTTTGTGACAAAATACGCTAAGCTTGCTGCTGCTGCTTGTGCTTGGCATGGTCCGTCCATTCAGCTAGGTTTTCTTTTTTTGGGTGGCTGGGAAAGGTATTGGTTAAGCTCTGGTTAATAATGTATTATATGTCTATGTGGTAGATATGTCTGAATGTGTTCCCATTCTTCCATTAAAACACACTACCTAAAGTCTGAAAATGAGATTGATAAGATTAGGGATAGTAGCTTGTTGTTTTAGGATGTAAGAAGAGTAAGGAAATTGAATTGTGTGACAAATACTGGCCATACGTATTGGATCTACACAGTGTGTTATCTTCATCCAGCCCGTCGCAGTATTCCACAGTTTTAGCCTGGTAGATTAGATGTGCAGCATCTGCCAGATCTCTCCCAAGCTCTCAGAAGGCTGCTGGTGGATCAGCTTTGTGAGAAGCTCATACCTCGTCTGCTGAAGTGGATGAGGTTGACCTCCATCAGGGCCTGGCTCTCTCCACGGACTGCGGTGGCTGCTGATGGAGAGTGAGTTGCTGCATCAGAGATTTGAGGTCTTACTTCTCTACATCCTGTGAAGGAGGCAGCAAGTTTCCGTTACTTCTCTCTAACAGTGTATCTTCGTCACATCAGAGTCGTCGAGGGTGAGCCACTCTCTGCTGTGGTCTTCCAGTATGTCACTGATGTAGTGACCTGTGACACAGGAAAGGCAATGAAGGCAGGGCTTTATCTGGGGTGTCGGTGTCCTCAATTCATACTGATGTCTGATATATGTGGCATTACTTACTGCTGTCTATGCTCTCCCCAAGGTGAGAGACGATTCCTGTGAGGCGAGAGGTGCTCTGATCCTCCTGTGAAGAAACATGGTAAATGATGAGGGATTTTTTAAAAGGGTAAACTGCTCTATCCATACACAGTACATATTCACTCAACAGCTCAATGAACGATGACGGTTTTCTCTCTCTGATTTATTTTTTCTCCTCTCTCTCCCTATATCTCTCTCACCACGGACGCTTCCTGCTGTGAATTCTCTCTGTATCCTGTACTCTCAAGCTCATCGACTGATGCTGAGAAATACACACAAAGCCTTGTTTAACTGTGAGATGGAGGAGCAAAAGTTGGGTGTTTCTTGTAAGCTTAGCCATTCTTCCACAAGTTGTATCTTTTACCTGTGCTTGAGAGGGATTCTTTCCTGGAGGATGTCAGGCTGCCTCTTGATGAGATTTCCCTGGAAAAAGCATCCATTTTCATCACTGATATTCAAGGTACAGTATATTACAGGAAATTGTTCTTGGACATGAACTGTACACTACTGTACAGGTCACGTGCAATAAGCCAGGTGCCTATTTGTGCTAGTATAGTGTGTAGTTTCCCATAGGATCACCTTACCGTTGTGCATGGTGTAATGGTTTACCTCAGTATGGCAATCACCTCCTGGTCCAAGATGGAGGTCAGACACAGCACTTGAGGGATGGCGACATCATCATCCACTCTCCTCATCTCACACCCATCATAACTGAATTGCTTCAGTTAGCACTCTGTAGAGATACAGAAAGACAGAGCATACTTCTGTGGGCAGAGTCATGTGTGGGACTTAACAGGGCAGAGTGAGGAAGCTCCTGGTCTCAATCGCCTGGAGGCCACAGCACTGCCAGCAGCTACACTGCAGCTCTGATGCCTAAGAACAAGGCCCATCAGTACCATAGCAACGTGTCTGCCCACAAAACAAGTCAAAGACTTTGAACTCAACAGCTCCTCTGTATACTGACTTTGAAGAAGAATCTGAGGCTGTCCTCCAGGCATGTTGTATTTCCATGTTTGGTGTATTCATGGGTACATACAAGTATAAATCTGATGCTACATTTTATGTACTAGTATATGTAATAGGCAGAACTATGGGGAAAGGATGTAACCTCAGGAATTTTCAATGTCACGGGGTCTACCTGAAAGGAGCTGTGGCCTAAGTGTATTCCCTCTACACCTGTGTTGATATGTAATAACACCTAACCACTTCCCTTAATCCCCTCCCCGACAGTTGTAGGAATAAATAGCCCCTACTCTGGAGAAGCACCTTCATAAAACCATCAAACAACTCAAAGTTGGAATACAACCATCAAAGAATTTATTCTAGTAGCAGAATGTTGTGAAACTAATAGAATAATAATAATAAAAAAAATGTTACCTGTGAGTAACAGTAGCTGATAAGCTATTCTCAATGAACAATATTCAATTTAACAAGATAGGTGAAAGGTCAGGTTTGTCTTACCTATTTTAGCCTAATTCCCACGGTGAGATACAGAAAATCTGTTAACCCCTATTGCAAGGAACTGAATGCATACCTTAAATGTGGGGAATGCAAACCCTAAATAAAAATGCACTTGACAAAAATCAATTGAGAGAACACCAATTAGTATCCTATGTTACAACTGAAAATGACAGCAATAACTGAACAGCTGTTCTAATAACCAGTGGCAACAACTTAACCGTTCTCCAAATAAACAATTCACAGTGCTAGTATTGTCCGTTGCACTCTCTTGTCCAGTGTTCCTGTTAGAGTCTTGAGTGGCAGGGAAATAATAGTTTACTCACAGTCTGGGCTGAAGAACTTCTGTAGCTGCGGTCGGTTACTCACAGCCCAAACTGAAACATGTCTGACGCTGTAGTCAGTGGTGATGCAGGGGGGAAGAGAGAGAGAGACCAACATGAAGATCAAAAATGCCGCCATCCTCGTTGTTATTGTCCCTGTCCTTGTCCCAGCCGGGCACTTGCTGAACACAAATAAATAAAAAAAAATTGCGAGCATGAACTGGCGAACTTAAAGGTGTTAAATACAAGATTTGGCGAGATTTGGGATTTTTTTAGCCCCATCTAGTGTGTCTGAGGAGTACTGCAGTCTAGAGCTGCTCCAAGCAAATGAGTTGCCAGGTTTCCTCATTCTCAGTGCATTTGTGTGTAGAGCTATGGTCCAGGTCAAACGAATTGAGACCAGACTGATCCAACACGTCAAGCGATGAATCTTTTGTGGTGAGTAATGAATTCATAAATACATTTTGCAAAGTGTAGCCATGTATTATCTTTAAAGATTTCTGTGGCGTTGTTTCAAAATTCATGTAATGTTATCTATGACAAAATAGCTGACTACCAAGCTAGCTAGCCAGCTAATGTTACACGTCTAGCCATAGGCTTGTATATTTATCTTAGGCAACGTAATGTTAGGTTACGACCGCACATTTCGTACGTAATTATTCATAATCGATGCCTTACTCTGCGTGTTGTAGTAATGGATTGGGTGGCGAGTTTGTAATGTGTTGTGATTATGCAGGACATACAACGGAGCTAGAAGCATATCAACAGGCCATCACCCTGATACCCACAGACACTGACTTTGTTCCTGTCCGCTGAGTGGACCCTCCGGTCTATTGGATTTCCATACTTACACTTCTGGTACGAGGTGCATCATCAGGGTATCAGTACAGCTGGTGTAACAGACCTTACGTTTTTAGTTGTCCCCTTCTATTTTGCTGCTTGTACTTCATTTTCTTTCTTCTTGTTTTAAGGGGCAGAGTTTTAATGTTTTTTTTAATGTTATTTCTAATGAATATATACACTTTTCAGATCCTGTCAGTGTGATCCCTTTGTTACTGAATAAAATAAGAAAATGATGTACATGTCCCTGAGTTTTCTATGTTCACTAGGTAGTGCTTTACTCTAGCAGGATTCCGCATGCTATAAAAGTATTCTTACTCAGACTAGAACAAATATAGACTATTCAGTACAGACAATATTTTGCTCAATATTGAAAGACTTCAGTGATGCTCTCTTTTACCACAAAGATCAACATAAGCCAAGGATTTGGTTGAAGTTTATTTTTGTATCAAATGATCTGAAACAATATAGCATTTTCAATTACATAAATTCTCAACTAAATAATACATGGTCCACAAAGTGCAACTTGTGGGAGGATTTGTTGTAGTGAAGGGTAAAATATAACAGCTTGGAGCCACAGCAGCACAGAGATGACCATCAGCCACCAAGCTGCAGTCACAGTCAGGATGAGGATGGGGGGAACACCTGGAGAGGACAGTATGAAAAGTTGCAGAAGTATGAGGACATCCAGCTGGATTTGGCATGGCTGAAGTCACGGGGACGGATCTGGGGGAGCAATAGGGAGAAAGAGAGGGGAGAGAGAGGAATCAGAACAATTTTTTAGTCACAAGGATCTCATATTCCACAGCAACTAATTTGACCATCTTACCCTGAAAGTGACTTTTTTATTGCCATATTTGACAGTATGCTCTGTATTGTGGTCTTGTGTGTACTATTTTATTTATTGGGAGATAACACGACTGTGTCCGCAGTAACTGCTAAAAGCATCAGAAAAAACAAGGCAAAACAAGGCAAAAAGCAGAAACGTCAGGGACTAATGCATATTACAACAGCATAAGTGCTGTGCTGTTACCAAATATTTGCATTGCATATTACAAATAAATACTGCCTGATTGATGCCAGTGGGCTTCGCTTGATGGATGTTACTGTTAGCAATAAACGTGCGTATCATGTCTGGACATTGTTTCACTAGTGTTAGACTTATAACACAGTAGCTTGCCCACAGGCTGCCGACTAACACAACAGCCCCTCAGTGGCTTATTTTGTTTACAAAGTCACCTAAGTTAGGATGTTCCAGTATTGAAATGCGTGTGTGTTTTCCACAGAAATGATTCTGATATTGCAGCTGGTGCTAACGTGTAGCAAAAAGCCAGCAGCAAACTTGCTTTGCTAGTGTTAGCAAGCTACTAACTTTACCTACATATTTGGTAATGTTT
>OMLF01028526.1:6369-20858 GCA_900302615.1 Holocentrus rufus
CCCCCCCCCCGAGCCCTCAGTTCCCGTGCCACAGCCTTGTAATCCAGCCAGGATCAGACCCCCAGTCTTTTAGGCTCACAGGCACAAACCCAGCAATCTGGCTTGGCTGCTGCCGCTTCACCCTCCCCAACTCCAGCCTACCCACACCCCAACCCCCACACAAGGAGAGGGGTCAGGAGATTAAAGGATGGGACAAGGGATTGCAAAGAACCAGATGAGGCAGAATGGAAGTGTGCATTGATGGCATTTACGATACACAAGAAGTACAGTTGGTGGCACATTTTATTTCAGTAGTGGAGGAAAAGGGCTAAACTTAAAGTATAAATGGTAGAACTTATGGGTGTGAGGTCATTTGTATGTATAAACTGAAGGAAGACCCGCACTCACTATAAAGAGTCTTACAGTATTATATAATACATGTCCAAAATGCTTGCGGTCAGTTTTTATGACACTTTTTATTTTTAATAGTGTCATAACTTGGCTCATGACTCATGCAAAACAGCTTCTGAGGCCTTCACACGTATTATATGATGACGTGAGCTCTCAGAGTAAAAGTCTGAATTCTTTCTTTGAATGAATGGAGCCATCATGGTAATATCGTGGTTTTGTATATAATTCAAATTGGAGCAGACTGTATATGCCAAAATGCTTCATTGACCTGGCTTTTCTATGTAATGCTAATTGCTAATTAACTGTGCAAGTCTGTCTGCTGGTGCGATAGTACGGCATCTGCTTTGTGATAGATGCAAAATCTCCCTTCTTCTGCGTGGAGGCGAGCAGAATTCCCTCATTATGGGCTTTATGGAGCGGGACTCTGCAGAGGGAAAACTGCTCACAAAAGGCAGAATGTCACGGTGTACTGAGGATTTTATGAGATTCAAACTCACTCACACGCACAGCCTCACAACCTCAATTTCACCTTCTCACATACACATCATGTCCATCACTGAGTAATTTATTACCCACAATCTCGCCTTCCTCTGATGCGCACACACATAACACATCTCTCCATCACACAAGGGCATCGGGGCTCAGTGCAGTGCATTAATAATAACTGGTGCCATTTTAAAAGGAGGGGAGGCACAGGGCATGAAGGGTAAACCCAGCAGGTCCACCGGAAATTACTGTTGTGTTTTTTTTGTTGTTTGTTTTTCTTAAAGCAATCCATTACCCACTCTCACTATGTCCTCTGTCTGCTGGAGTAAAATTGCTCTGTATAGTGAATATCATAATGCCCTGTGATCTTTTTTTGTCCCAGCAAAATAGCAAAACCCTGCTGTGAAAATGACGTCCTTAATTTCTGCCGTCATTATCTTAAGATGAGAAACTGTTTCCGTTTGGTATTTTTAGAATGGCGGGCCGTTTGCTAATTGCGTCACAAGTTAGCTTACTTTGAATGAGTCATATAGACCAGATGCTACTTTCAAGCCAGGAATAAAAAGTCATACATATCAGTGCGTGTGACTGTAGGTGCTCGTGGGCATGCATGTGAATGCACTGGTGATGCTGACGATTATATCCATTAGAGAAGTGGTGATATTACAATAAGATATGCTATAATACAGAATCACATTTATTTAGCATTGTTTGGTGCCTCCCCTAGTGCCTAACAACTCTGCCTATTGTTTAATTTTAGTCAGATTTTTATGTTCGCCCAGGAGCATTCTTTGCATAGGAGCATGTCATCCAGTTATTACAATATGACACATGAGTGCTTGTATTTATCCCAGGGCTGCAGAGAGCATATCCCTCTCACTCCAGTGAAAGTATGCTGCCAGCAGGGAGTCAAAAATACATTCAGCAAAGAGAGCTGCAGGAAATAGGGAGAGGAGGACAAGAAACGTTCAGCCATTGTGCCAAAATGATTGAGAGAAAAAAAAAATGAACGTTTTTGAGTTTTTGGTCTTGCGGTTTTTCCAGATGAACTGGTCGCTTTGCTCGATGTCAGTGTCAGAAAGGGAAACTGACACGTTTCCTGACAGGTTTGGCTGCCTGTGGCGCTCATAACACTTTTCTAAAGCCAGCTGTTTTTTTTTTTTTGATAGGTCAGCCATGATCTAATTCTACCCATAAGCAGTGTTCAAACCATTTATACATTATGCCACATAGTTTTGCTCATGTGTGTAAATTTTGCGTCATATTTATGTTAAAACCAACTTAGAGGCTCACAGGGGGTCACAAGTGCAGTTTCAACCCTGGAAATCTCATCCTGTTCAGTTAGTTTACATTACTTTATTTTCCTTAAAATCTCACAAATAAGAGATGTAAGTTGAGGATAAATATTGTGTTAAATATACTTTTTGTTACTATGCATCACTCAGCATTTCGTTAGCCATTTCTATGGCTGTAGATGAATACCTGGATATTTTAGAGGCACTTGAATCTGCTGTGCTGTTCAGAGAAATCAGGGGTCATTAATAATCTATTGACACAGCAGTGACTTAATATTACATAGCACCGGGTGTGTGTGAACACCATGAAACAAGTCAGTTTCATCCATTAAAATCCCCTCTTTGAAAAGAAAGACACCTGTTCCTGCAAACTGATTAATATCACAACATTAAAACAAATTGTGTTGTTTTTTTTAGCTAAGGTCTTTAGTGGAAATAAAAACAGTTTTACAGATTGGAAAGAGAAATCTCACAGTGTACTTCAGGTAATGATCTCTTTTCCCAGAATGGGTTTATTGTTTTGGAAAGGAGCCCTTTAGCTGTTTCAGCGTGTGTCTGCGGACAGCTGGAAAACACAGCCAAGGTAACACATGAGGAACAGCTGCACGAACAGCATGAAGTGTCATGAAGTCAACTGTGTTGCTGTGTGTGCAGACAAAGTCACCTGTGTGTACAGCTACAGACATACATGTGCCTGTGTGATGAGGTACAAACACACACCAACTGTTGATCTGTGCAGGAATACAAGATTTCTGTTGTTTTTTTAGTTATCTGTGCTGCATGCTAATGTGACACAAATCTCAACCTCACTTTATTGTTGTAACATCCTGATTTGAAAATTGAAACCCTTGTCATTTCAGCCTGTAGCTTACAAATAAACACAGTATGGGTCTGACTCATAAGCTTGGGCATCAGTTCACCCTCTCTGTGTATAATGATGCTGGAAAATGTCATTCAATTTACCAAGAATTTGGTTAAAGGAGTGTGAAAACTACACATCTTATTACTGTGAATTCTAATGCCTGCCTGGTGGCACGCCAGACTGCTCAATCACTCAGCATGTTAAAAATTGCAGGCAGTGTTTGAAGATACACTCTCACTGTGCAAGTCACACTGCTGCTTGGGAGCCTGTGAAACTGGATAATAATCAAGTCATTTTTCTCCCACTAAGGATGCAGAAGTAGAAACTGAACAGAAGCAGCTGTTTAGTGCAGTTTAATTTCCAGTTCTCTTTGTCACTGAGGCAGCTCTGACACTGATGAATGTTTTAGTTGGATGTGATGCACGTTAAATTAAAACTAAAAGCCTGTTGAATAGCGGAGGCAAAGCTATCAATTGACTGTTTTGCAAAAGCAGGCACGCGTACATAGACAAACACACACACATGGAGAGAGAAAAATCATAATTTCCAGCCTGGAAAATTTGTGATGTTTGTGTAACGAGCTGTAAAAGAGAACAACACGTCAATAATGACTGCCAGGCAAATATACACACTCGAACACACCATTAGCTGTCGCCCTTAGCTCCGAGGCTGATGGGACTGCAGACCGTGTCATTCAGAAAAATTTACTGTATGTTATCAGCACCAGGGGAAAAAATTAGCAGGATTAAGCATGACTATCTTTGCAGGGAATGCCTAGTTCAGATAACATACAGTATATTTACTAGTATATTTGGTTTGTTATGAGGCTGATAAGGCTGTACTGACATACTTTATATTGTTTTGGCTTGAAGCACTGAATTTGTCTTAGTGTTCTGCACAGCTTGAGGTGTTTGTGTTGTGGTCATTTTGAAGTTGTGCTGCAGATTTTACGGGTATGTGAATGCACATACGCGTACAGGCATGTCGCGCAGCAAGTGTTCTTTCGTCATAAATGGGCATACAATGTGCGTACGTGCACGGATGTACATCCTTGGATGTGGCTGACGCCTGCAGGACTTCAGGGCAGCAGATTGCGAGTGGGTGACTCATCCAGCCTGGCTCCTCACAAGGCCTCCTGCTACTGCACTGCAGCGCAAAACAGATCCAGCTGGGAGATAGCAGACTGGGGAGGGTTAAGAGAGATATAGAGAGAACACTTGAGCAGATAGGGAGTAGTGGGGAGATAGCGGGAGAATAAGAGCAGGAAGCGTGGGACTCAGGTGAAACAGGCAGAAGAAGTTTAGATGGAGTGTGTTTCTTGTAGCGTTTAAATCCTTCAGGAGTCCTTTCAGTTTCACAAACTTTGTTGATTTATTTTTGAAATTGGATTTACTGCCAGTCCATTTTTAATTATTACTTAGGAGAATTTAGTCCTGTGATACTGGCTATGTCCTGTAAAACAGTGTCACCCTGGAGGTAAATAGCAGCAATTTTGAATCTGTCCAATCAGTGTCCATTTTTCTATGTATGACAATCTACAAACAACTCAAATTGTTGATAGTCTTAGAAACAATTCGTCTCACCACACTTAGTTGCCCTTGCCTCATCCCTCCCCGTTGTCCCATTATGGCACAGTGTGGCACTGCAGCAGAAGTGATGCTGCACTGGACTGAGTCCATCAGTACACTACCTGCAGCAATGTACTACCCATCCTTTTATCTTGATTTATTTCCACCCCTCACTTCTTGTTATTTCCCTTCCAGGCAGAAAATGCATTTTTACTCACCGTCTTCGCCACCCTACAGCGACCTTCTGCTGAAATGTGTCCATCACCCTTTCCCCCTGGGTGCTATGTTGTCCTTTGCTTGGGCTTTCTAAACAAGCATCAATTTTGGGTGGCCCTCTGAGAAGTGCTAACAGTACGCCCTGCATATATTTGATCCCGGTTGTTGAAGGTTGTTCTCATTCCTGAATTTTAAACAGACAAATCTTTCGCTGGCTTCCAGGAACCTATTGCTATGTATTAAGGCGGCCATGACAGTTTGTTTAACCAACATCACCAGCCCCCAGTTTTCTTGTTCCCCCAGTCTGAGCTGATTTCCTTGACATCACATTCAATCTTTAGGAGGGCATTGCAACAATGAATAAGCCTGTTTGTCCCTTGACTCTTCAGCACATAACATGATAGATATCACATATAGCATGTCCAGAGATGCTACCTGAACCTCCTGAAATTCCCTTATTGGAATAGTGCACCCAGAGATCAGCACTTGGTCAATATGTACTCACCCTCATGTCCATGAAACAGTGATGATGTTTATGTCAATATAATATACCAACTGTCACATCTTCATAGCAGCCTTTTCTAAAATAACTGCAGAGAATGAAGTGTGTTTCTTTAGAACTCCAGAAAGGGCAAAAATTACCATAAAATTACTGCAGACAGCACAATCCAAGTGTTTTGAAGCCAAATGATTGCACTGTGGGTCCAACAGGCCAATATTTGCCTCATTATCTCCCAGATTTTCAGCGCTCACAGTCACAAATACAACCCATCATGTGTTCAATTACCTCTTATTCAGGAATAACAAAATGTAGCTTGAGAAAACATTGGCTTCTTTTTTGGTGACTATTTTAGAGACTTGGAGAGCTGGTTTATGCTGGAGTGGCAGATTGAAGAGAATGGTCAGTTTTGTCATTTTTATAATGGCATTTTGGATATAAAATTCAGCTTTCCCATTTGTATTCACCATTTGATTGGGTTCTTCAAGGGCATTATCCATAATTACAATATTTCTCACAGCATTTGAGGGCAGCATCTGCTTGTTACTATACTGGTAGTTGGCACTGGTGAAGAATAAGCACAGAAAATTAGTTAGATAATGAAATAAATATTGGACTTTTGGACCCATGGTGCAGTCATTTAGCTTTTTATTCATTTGCTCTTTTTGGATCTTTAAAGAAATGGTCTCCATTCACTCCAGTTGCTTTGGAGGCAGAAATGAAGCTGCACTGGTGTTTCAACTGACTTAAGGGTTAGTTACATTTTCATGTTGGGGTGAACTATTTCTGACTATCTAACTGTGTCCCATAGACTTACTAAAAATATTAAATCTCAGCAGGAATAGGATTAGAAACTGCTCGTAAACTGTCAGTAACACCACATTCGACAGAGGATGGTGCGCCTGCAGTGGCCAAAGGCTTGAGAATCGTGCTGTGGATTTTACGGCGTTCTGACGTCAGCTTTGTTCTTGAGGTTAATGACAGACGGACACTGCTTGTACCAGTCCTATTCTTAGCTTGCCCCGTGGTTAGATGCTGAGGTCACACTCTGATTAAGAGCACTAGTGGGGAGGACTCCTCGCTGAGCTCTTCATTAAATGTCCTAATCCGAGAGGAAATACAGATGAAGAAAACAGTGAAGGGGTTAAAGAGCGTCGCCCGTGTCAAATCCGTCCAAGAGGAGAGACAGCAGAGTGCAGGAGGCGTCAGTGGGGGTCGGTGCCTCGTGTGCTGCTGCCTCTCACTCTGTTTTGGATAGGGACGGTCACCAGAGGTTTCTGGTTTCTTGATGGGAAGAGAGCAGTCATTCACCAGTCTGTATGGTCTCTCGCTCTCTTTTCCTCTCTCTCCCCGCTTTCTCACTCTCCCTCCCGTTCAGCATCAGTATTCAGGCCATGGCTGATGTTTTATTCAGGGCGGGTATATTATATATTCTGGGCAACAACCACTGTGAGAGAGACAAGCAATGGCTTCAGGCTTGAAAAGGGAAAGTCTAAGAACCTGTGATTAAGCAGAGCCTAGCTCACCTTAATTAATAAGAAAAAAAAAAGGTTGGTAGTTTTACTTGTTGTCATTTTTTTAAGCATGGCCATTGGCTATTAATACATGATGGTTAAAAAGTGCCATGATATTAAATGCAGAATTAATAAAATTAGGTTTTTGGTTGTGTGTTGACTCCGCAGTGAGCGTGCGGACACTCTCAGGAATGTGCTGCCGCTCTGGTGGATGATAAAGCCGGCACAGCAATTTATTCATTTAGACATGGAAATACCTGCAAATGACGATAAGACTAAATTGAAACGCGCCCACACACACTTCCATGTGGGGGACATTCAGGTCACAGCTTTATTACCAAAATCCATAACTCACCCATCCAGAAGCCGCAGTGCACTCGCCTCGCACCCCACCCACAGCGCGCGTTATCGCCTTTTGTCATGGGTGCCGACATTGTGTCGTCAAATAGACCACAAAGCGCTGTGCAATTTACTGACATAGACATGCTTTGACCTCCGGGGACCTTATAAAGATATTTTCTATGATCTGTAGTGCATGAGTTCAAGGTCAAAGGTCATTCTCTGAGCAGAGGTCATGACCCTAGAACAGTTAAACAGGATGGAAAATTGATCGACAAGGAACGACACACACTGTCATCATGTTCAGTCAGGGTTTCAAACAAATGAACTGTGTATTAGTAAGAAAGCCCAACTGTACATTGTATGTATCTACATCACATTATCATACTGCTATTTATAGATTATATTTGTTTATCTTTTATTTATGTACTTCCTATCCACATATAACCACATATATCTTCTGTATATTGTATATTACATTGTTATATATTATTCATTAATGGCTTCACCACACACTCTACGCCCAATCCACAACACATACATAAAAACATCATTAGCCTACATTTGATTCAAACACCTCCTCTCCATAGTTAACTACATCTGGCACTTATCTAACATGCATGCACACACACACACACACACACACAGCCCTTTTATGTCTTTTCTTTAGCTATGTGTGAACTATGTAAATGCATTTGTACACTTACATACACTGAACTCATTGTAAATATTGTACACGTGTCAAAATAAAGCTTAAAAAAAATAAATAAAAAGTAATAATGCAAATACTGGATTTTTGAAGCCCATATTTGGGAGTGAAAAACTTGTATTTAGCTGGTATTTTTTATACATAAAATCCTCAAATATGGTACTCAAGTTGTAATAGAGATAAATACTGTAGTCTTTATATTTCACAAGCAAACAACAAACTTCTCGAAACTATCTGCACCACCATCTGCTGAGCTGTGATACTCCGCCAACTCACGTGCAATACAAAATATTATAAACAACGGAGTCTGCTGGACAAACTGTTTATTGGTAGCAGCTTTAAAATTATCTCAAGTGTTATTTGTTGCTATGTGTCGCATTGTTTTAAGCAAATCAGCCGACATAAATGCTGACAGGTTTACTTGCGATGAGCCATCGGCCAATTTTATCAGTCAGTTAATATATCAGTCGGTTATAGCGTGTATATGGTGGCATATATCTGTTCCTTTATGATCATGACCTCTGGAGGATTTAGAGGTACGAGGCAAGTTAATGCAAATGGATAGACATGAAAGAAAGGAAGGAAAAGAATAGATAAAAGGAGGATAAAGTGTGAGGAACGAGGAGGGCAGGAGAAGGCCAGAGGAGTGAGGAGGAGGAGGAAGAGAGGGAATAAGAAAAGGGGAGGAAGTAGTGGAATGAGAGGAGGGAAGTGGAGGATGTTGGGATGGAGAGGAGAGGAGGCTGCACTCTCAGGCAGCTGTGCAATCATGCCTGTCTATCGAAGGCTTAATTTGGCTGTCAAGAGAGATAAAGCAGCAAAGTGATGAGTGGTGATTCCTGCCAATGATACGAGCCACCTACTACAGGCTCATGTAATCCTGTGTGTGTGTGTGTGTGTGTGTGTGTGTGTGTGTGTGTGTGTGTGCATGCATTAATGACTTCCTGTTTTTTTTGCGCATACATGCAAGGGGGTGGATGGTGTGTGTGTGCATATGTTGATGTGTCACCATATGTATTTGTATTTGTGTGGGTGTGTATAGGTAATGAACATCCACTTCCAATTGGCGAATTAAGGCTACCAGTGACTCAGCGCTGCAACAGTGAATCATGTTGTTGCAGCACCAGCTGCCATCGAGAAATTTAGAACAGCTTTACTGCACTAATATGTTGTCTGGAGCGAGCGTCCAGCATTGTTTGGGATGGATAGCATGTCCTTTGCTGTGTGTTACATGTTTATGAAAAAAAAAAATCCTCAGTGAAAAAGATATGATTTGATCTAGGCATTGACACACAGTGAACCCGGCCCGGTGCACACACACACACACACACAGCGTCCTCCCACCAACCGCAGAGCTGAGACTGAATGGATTGTCAGGGATTATACTCAGATTAATCAGAGCGCAGGGGCTTCACATCAAATTGGAGCTGTGTGGGACTCCGAATCATAACGCTGCAGTGGTAATCTGTGAAATGTGCCACATGTGCCAGTCTGCAAGGCCAAGCACCATGTGCCATGTGACAGGTCATGGATTCAAGAGCTGTCTGTGCTGATTCTGATACAGGGTGCCTTCGATTCAAATTGGTCTGCTGATCAGGAAGTTCAGTGCTAATATAAAACATTCAGATCAGTTTGCTGTTTAAAGGATCAAACTCTGTCGTACACAAGTGTCATTTTCATTAGTCGTAAAGCCTGACAGTGACCAGGTGAAGAGCCAGATGCATAAGCACTGTTAATAGATTTGTATTTAAGCATAAAAAGTTTATTCTGTATTAGAATTGCTCTTATTATAATCGCTCAGTCAAGAGCTATTTAAGCACGTTGGCTCTTTGTGTGTACACAAGCCTCTTCATCATCCTCTAGACCTGCAGAAAGTACCATAAGCTTATAGGTAAACACAGTCATTTTTCTGCCTGTGTGTGCTTAATATGACAGCACCCCTTCCCCGGGGGGAACAATGGTTTAGACAAATGGAAATGGAAACTAAAGATGTATTTTTAATTACAGTGTGAGTCACTTGGCTAGAGGTGTTTCATATTTCAGTATACGGGTGTGTGTGTATGTGTAAACCTGTGCACATGTGGCCATTTAACCCTGTGTAAGTGTTTGCACCTGAGACACATGGTAAGAAAAGGGTGAGAAAAGGGAGTCTGAATGTGAGTTTTTCTACTTTAATGGTATGAATTTAAAAAATAATAATAATAATTTTGAGAGCATTTATTGGTGTGTCTGTTCCCACACTAACAAATTACATTAAATCCATAATTTATGGATTCAGACCTATGCATACATGCCTAACTAGCATTTGCCTTGTTTTTATAGAGCCTTAAGTTAACTTTCAGCTACCATATGTTGAATACTGTGATAAACCCTGTCAGCACAGTGTTTGTGTGATTACAGAGGTTATCCTCTGACTGGAAGGCTGCGGGGTCTGAACGCCATGACAGCCAAATTACTCGCTTTGACCCATCAGGGTCACAACAGTGGCTGTTCTGACCCCTTTGGTGACATGCAGACACCTACTTTATGTGTTCTTTCGTGGGACAAGCAAAAAAAAAACAATTTAATTTTTTTCTTGCAGGGCGAAAGCAAAGGGGTCACTGCCAAAGAGCTCCGGATATGATAAGATCACAAAACATCTCCACAAAAAGATAACTGGAAGGCCTTTGAAGACAGGAACTCATATGACAACAACAAACTATACATGATACTCTTAACAAAGATACAAAGCAACTTACAGGTTCAGTAATGTTCTTTACAGCCATTAAAAGAGAGAACAAAAGCAGAAATAACATAAATTACTTATAATCAGTAAATATATTTTTCTTGTTTTTAAGAACACCTGAATGTTGAATTATTTTGTTAAAATTACTAAAGTTAAACAGGTTTGTTTTTCATTATCTTTTTTTTATATAGTACACCAACTTTTGAAATCTACTGTATTTCTTACTAACATATATATATAATATTGTGGGATGAACTCCCATAAAATTTCAAATTGCTGTCTCATTTTGGTGTGTGCTTTTATGCAGAAACCACAGCATGTTCTTCATGTACAATATGATGACTGGCTGCTGTGAATGACTTAATTTCTAAAACTCTTTCTCTGAAGCGCTGCTTTCTGGTTGTAGTTATGCAACTTTGTGAATGACTTCCGGCACACAGTATCAATTCACTGTGAATGACGCTCCCTTTGTAAAGCTCTTAAGCTGTGATTTACCACCTTTATCTCCTGCAGCTTTTAAATACAGATGAGCACACACAGTTTCATGTTGACTCGCTCTTTGCTCTGCCAATTCCAGTCTTTAAAGCAAAAATGTCTCACATGATTTCTATGTGAGTGTGTGGGAGAAACAGAGAAAGAGACAGAGCAGTGTTTGTGGTTATTTTGTCAGAAAAATAATGCTGAGACGTGATAGAAGAATAGGAGACATTTGAGGCTGTGGTGAAAATTGTCTAGTCAGTTGAAATTGATGCTCCACTTTCATGCATTAATTTAAAAAGCATTAGAAAAGGGCAAGGGCAGGTCACAAGTGTGCTGTGTACTGCATCTTTTCACAGATAATGTCCTTTAAAAGGATTTATACTTCATTTATTTATTGCTGTCTTTTGTACTTGACGTACTTGTTCAGATGTTATTACTCTGACAAAATCTTTCTTTTTCATATCATATCAAACATTCTTAAATAACATCCTAACATGCACAAAAACAAACGGAACTTCCTTTATTTGTATAATATGGAATGATTCCATATGTACATAATAATTCTCAATAGCTGTCCACAATAATTTTCCTGGATTGCCTTTCCTCTCGTGTCATGACCTTCTGTGTGAAGAGGAAATTCAATCAGACCTGCTCGGTCTTGAATAGCAGATAGTCAATATTAGATATATGAGATGTTAGTCTACTCAGGCTTTTCAATTTATTCATCTTTTTATGAGTCACACCAGTCACTAAATGTACTTATATTTTTCTATTTATTTTTTGGCACTGTCTGAATGATGGTCTGTGGTAGTGTTTGGTTTCGTTCCACAGAGTGAGGAATCTGTTTTTGCTGCAGTATTGATTTTAGTGTTAATGCACGGTTGCTTGTTTCTTCTAAGCCCCATTATTCTGCTGTCACTGACAGACTGTGAGTTTTAAAGTCAGAAATCAAACACATTTATCTTTATCAACAATAATAATGGGTCTTCCTCCAAGCCAGGCAGCGTTTGTGTTGTTTGCAAAGCTTGTGGGAACAGATGTGTTGAGTTCAGGGATCTGAGATAAACCGCTGTGCTGGGTGTGCTGGTAACTGTCTGCTGGAGTGTGCTGCGCTTTCACCGACAGCCGGCACTGTCTGCACTGGCCTCGCTCCCCGACCAGACCTGGTGGATTGTGACAAGATCTTGGTTTCCCTAATGGTCCATGCTGGCTTCACTGCAGGCCTGCTGTCAGAGCAGATAGCATACGCTCTGACATCCTGCCTTCTGCCTCTCTCTCCTGTTTGTTTCCCCTCAGCTGGTCCAGGTCCTCCGTCACTCGCCCCCCTACTCCCATCCACATCTTTTCGACCTTTTCATCCCCGTCTGTTTCAAACTTGATGTTTTCATACAGCTGTTTAATACCTTACAGGAAGTTATGCATCCTTGATTCGTTTTAATGAATTCTTGTATGTATATTTAAGGCATAATTTGCCCTGTTAAACTTACATACAGCACATACTGATATAGCAATAATACAATAAAAGCTATACAAAAAAAAGCTAAAGCTAAAACTTTTTTGTTTTAGGCAATTAAAACCATCTCTCTTCATACCCATGTTTATTTCATTAATGTCCCTGAAGCAGTCCTGTAAGTCTTCCCCAATCTTCAAAAGCCACATGCCTGCATCTCTTCCATTTTCAGGAACCAATAAGCAAAAATCCTGCAAAACCATCATTACCTGAGCTGCACAACCCTGCAGCCTTCATGAAACATGCTGCTCCTTCAGTAACTGATGGCCCGTCTCTTCCACCAGCGCTTTCCTCCCCTGAAGCCCACATATCCACGAGAAAGAAAAAGTATCAAGGGCATGTTTTTCAGATTTGCATTTCTTTTAAAAGTATAATTATGTAGGCATCACTGCACTGATTTGGTTTGGTTTCTTTGGTCAGAGTTCAAAGGTATTTAATGAAGATTGTACTTCCATCACTCCAGGGCTGCATTTGTGATGAGTTTCATGTTTTCGGTGTCTTACTGACTGATGGCTGTGTGCTCTGTGGGATTGCTTTGAACGCTGATTGATTCAGTGCATCTGTGTGAGGCTGAAGTGAGGTTTTCATCTTTTGAACTTTGGCATTAGTACCCAGGATCCATACAGGCTGACAGAGCCAACGTTTACCTGCTCCCAACAAAATCATCGAGCTGTGTGAATGTGTGAGAGCAAGTATAGGGAGGCAGAGATTGACTGAAAGGTCACAGGCCTCATTGGGATGACATACACGACAGGCGACCTCCTGCTAGGGGACACATGCCAACATCTCTCCTCAACCTGCCCACAAAAAAAAAAAAAAAAAAAACTCCGTCCAGTCAGTGGAACCCACAGCATGTCAAGAAAGCAGCACATTTATAAAATGGCTGCTGTCTCGATGTCCCTGGAGGGAAATAATCTGACCTTGGTTTCGCCACAGAATATCATAATCTCTTCTCTGTGGATTCCCAGTGTGTAAAATCCCTAATTTAGTGCTAACTTCTTGTTGATGTACTTGCAATCCCATTGAACTGTTAGCACTGCATTTAAAAACCATGACTAGACACTTGGCTTGTGTCTGTCTGGATTGTGAAGATCTTTAAGTTTTAAACATTTTTATATTTAGACAGGGTAGATTTAATACTTTAATTTACAGAATCATTAAAAATCCCAGAGTACTACATTTTGTTTTGTTTACCTCTGCAAGAACGAAGACTGAAAGTGATGCTGATTTAAGCCAAAACTGGTTTAGCGTTGGTTCCTGATAACTGGAGCACAGTCGGGATAAACGGGGCGAGGGATGCAGAGCTCTGTTTGACAGGCTGACTTGGAGTTATGAGCAGAGCTGGAGTATAATCTTAAGGATAAATGATGCGGTCATGAATCTGAGGATTACAGATGCAGTGACACGCACACACACACACACACACACAAAGTGAGGGCAGCAGTCTCTGAGCTTTAATAGCTATCATCAGTATTGATTTTCAGCTTTCATTATCCTCGTCAACACCATTACACCCACACCAGATTTAACTCCCCCCTCCTCTGGGTGAATATTATGATAACATTAACATAAACCTACAATGATAATGCATGCTTCCTTTTTTTAGTAATGTGTCATAGAAGTCAAGGCCTCCACAGTCAAAGCTCTATCATTATCCCGTCTTTCAGACCCACTCCCCTTTGAAGTGGAAATTGCAGGCTGGCAGTCATGGAGGGAAGAAGAGAGAGAGAGAGAGAGATGTTTATATTGCTGCATGAGTGTCTATATTTGTGCCTGTAATTTGTGTGTGTAGGTTGTGTCTTCAGTGACTGCCGTGAGTTTGAGTGACAAGTGATGAGTCACTTGTGAGGATGAAGTACGATTTAGAGACTCATTGTTTCAGGGTCATGTTACACC
>OMLF01028540.1:6566-31879 GCA_900302615.1 Holocentrus rufus
TGTATATATGTATATATATATGTTATATATATATATATATGTGTGTGTATGTATATACATACATACACACACATACATATAGTAGCTTTGATGGATAGAGGTGTTACAGCTACTTATGCAAAATATGCGTGTGTAATTCTCTGACACAGTCAAATAATAAGAAAGGACACTTATTTCTAGATTCATCATTTCTATTCAACAACTACCAAGCATTCATCAGGGCCTAGACAAGATTGCATTATTGTAATTGGAGGGTTGTTTGTGGTGCATTTCATTCTGCAAATGCCTCCTCACGGATGTGTTCATCCACTCTAGTATCAATACTCTTCCCCCATATCTGTGATATCTCTTGAAGTGAAGTGGTGGAGAACAGGGCATCCAGCATGGAAGAGATGAGAGAATGAAGGGACTTCTGTTCTGTGGCACAGCAAGAGCTGACTTGTGAGAAATAGAAAGTAGCAGGCCACTCTTGGGTGTGCATTGTCCTCTGTAGACAGATGGGACCATGCAGAGAACTGGTTTTGTTCTCTACGTATTTTCCTCTCTTGTGGATGCCAGCATATGCTCGATGAATGTGTCTCTCTACAGAGCTTAGAGACAGAATGATCACATTTTGCTTTCTAATAGGTTTTGTTTATTTGGATACTGAGAGCAGTAACTGTCAACAGAAGAAAGAAATCGTAGAGACTTTCTAAGCCTGTGCTTTAGTGTTTCACCAAGGTCTACTGGCCATCTGAACAGAGAGCCACCGGAAACAAAAAAACGGTTTCTCATTTTAGAAATATTCTGATTTACTTAATTATCAACCACCCACAAGATAACTTATGACATTTACTTTTTTGTCAAGCATGTCAAGGTTTACCTTCGCTCCATGAAATAAATCTGAAGGCAGTACGGCTGCTCATTTAGTTTTTTTTTTAGCTGGAGAGAGGCACAGATATGTTGCTCTGTCATATCCATCATGAGATTACTGAACTATTACCAGCCTCCCATGATTACCTTTACCCGTCCTTATCAGCCGGGCACTAATGTACCAATGTAACCTGCTATCCGCTGTGGTTAGATTTGTGTTTTCTTAAGAAGAGTTTTCTGTAGATTTTAACCTTAATCCTATCAGCTAATGTGAAGGTACTGATCCGTGCCTGTCTTGAAGGTTATCTGTGCATGTTTCACACCCATAGGCATTCATTATTTACATAGCTGTTCCCCAGAGGCACCAGCCACCACAGGAGGTGTGGATGGAAAAATCTACCTCCCAGTCTGCCAGGGACACATTCATATCTGTACTGCATGGCTGACTGACTTAGGAGGATGCAGTGTCAGGATTATCATCCTTCCCCCTAGAAACTTCATCATCATCAGCACAGGAAGCAGCGGCGGTGGCATCAGGCAGGAGTGTTTGCCTTTTAAATCAGGGGTTCCCCAACACTGGAGCCCCTGGGGATCCATTTTTGGAGAACAATGTTTCTTCAAGCAAGTGGGAAACAAATCAGAATGTAACAATGCTAACACTAACAGCACTCATTACAAACAGCCTTGAGGATATTTATCTAGCAGGGAACTTGAATTTAAACTTTCATTCAACTGAAATAAAAAATTCAAAATATCTTGTATAAACTCTATATTCAGCATTAATTTGTGGATACCTTAGATTAAAACAGACAATCTATGAACACGATATCATGTTATTTATCCACAGAATAGAGGGATGGAGGATTTCAGTGGCAGTGTTATGAATGCAATATATGCTAATAGTTTTTGTGTTGATAATGTCTGAATCAGTCATTCATCCAGCATCCACACAGCTATATGGAGTAGGATAAATGTAATAGCGACTAAATGCAGTGATTTCACAGCCTCATCCCATAACCCCCTGGATAATTAATTCTGATGATACTTTTTATCTGCAACACCCATCATGATAAACGTCAATACACAAACCTACTCATATGAATGTGCTATTGAGCGTAACGTTGACCTTTCCAGACCTCCTGGACCTTTGCAGACATGTGTGAAAAACACCCTTGGCGCTAACATCAGCCCTTTAGTGCACAGGGCTCATTTGATATAAGCGTGACAGGAGTATTTATAGAGCGGCAGAGAGCCTCCCTCTCCTCTTTTCTTTTCTCCTTTCTACACCATGGGCCCGTTCTAGCCCAGACGCTATTGGCAGTCCTGCTCACTCACTGGAAAAGCCATCATGTCAGCACACAGGCAGCAGGTAGCATGTTGTGCTAACAGGTTTTGGGAGGGGGGGCAACAGAATGAGCACAGCACAGTTCCCTATACAGTGGCAATATATGTCCTTTTGATGCCTTACTGCACACCACCGGGACAATCTGCATTCAAATGTCTTATTTTTTCAATCTAATGCCAACATTAGCATTCGATAAACTATGACATTGTAGGCCTCCATCAATATGCTTGTCATCACTGGCTCATACAGTGTGATGCAATGTTGGGAAACATTGATGAATTAGTGCAGGGGACATGATGCACATGCATGTCTGTCCCTAAATAAGATTCTGGGTACCCATTCCCCTTGCCGCTTAAATCAAAATCAAAGCAATATAGTTCCTTTGCTCAAGCACATTTATTTTGGAGCTGGACTAAACATAGATGGATGGTGGATAAACACACTGTTTTCTGTTGTATAAGATTTTAAAGATTTTAAGGCCTCTATCTAGGCAACTAGTATTTTTGTACATTGACTGACTGCTTAGGGCCTCAGTATTTTCTCACAATTTGAGTTATATGACTATGGCATTCTCAGGGAAAGGAAATGTTGACAGCTTCATGTTACAAAACTCTGACCGCTGCATTTATCTAGCCAGAATTTTGATATTTTTCAGCTCAAGTTTAGAATTGCAATGGAAAAGCAAACTGATTTGATTGTAGATCTTTAATATATTTAATAGTCAAGCTATAGCTACCAATGGGTCACCTAGGCCAACTAAGTTGTCACTTGTGCCATTAAGTGCCACACAAATGCGGTGCTTTTATTCATCACACACATTGGTTCTGATACTCAGAAAAGCAAGGACATTGTCGCTGGATTTGCCCATTAATATCAAAACATCAACCACACCAGCATGTAGAGATAAATAAATCAAATAAATAAATGAGAACACCCCGGAGCAGATGTTTACATAAACATTATGTACAAATACATTATGTATTGCCCAATGTCTTAATGCTCCTACAGAATTATCCATTAGGATTCCAGGTGTTCCTTTATAGTACAGAGATATGCTGCTTTGATCAGCCTATCAGAACAATTCTGTCTTTCATCCTGCTGAACACGGTTTGGTTAAAGGGAGATTTTGGATCAAGGTTCAGCTGGAACCTTGGCACGTCCCCTCCTCTTGTTTGGTATTCAAGCTGAGTGTGGTAATCTGGTGTTGCATTACTGAAAGTCATCGGCAACATCAATCTCCCATTAATACACAGTGCAAATATCCTAAAACCAGGAGATGATGTGGAGCAAGAACAGAGGTTTAGGGGGAAAAAGATATCAGAAGAGAGAGAGAGAGAGAGAGAGAGAGAGAGAGAGAGAGAACATAAAGAGCAAAAGGGGAAAAACAATGTAAATTATGTGAGTTTTCTGAATGCGAATGGCACAACTCATAATTCAAAGTGTTGATTTATTACTCTTTTTAAAAATTGGATGCTTTCTTTGTTTTCTTTCTTTGTTGAAGGCTTATCTAATACTATTTCATAAATTTATCAGTATCTATTAATTATTGCTTATGCCCTCAAAATAAATCTAACATTTTTAAACAGGGTCAGATATTAATAAAAGAATGTAGTATTTTACTTTATTGTATTTTATTTATATATTTATTTATTTGTCTATTTATCCATTCATGTATTCATTTATTTTAATTCAGTTACTCTGATCTCATCTTTCAGGTGTTATGCTTGCCATTGAGAGCCTAAGCAAAAATCTATAGTTTGTTTTTGTAAATGAAAGCAATTTTCCTGTGCTGACAACCACGATTTCTGCTTGTTGTTGATTCAAGAGGTTATGACTGCAGGGCCAGTGCACACAGGACAAACATAAATGTACAATTCAAAAGAAAAAAAAAATCACTGTAATATAGGACCAACTGTTGTCTGAGAAGGCTTTTTTTTTATTTTCAAGCAGGGTGGACAACACAGCGTCTGTCTAATGGATGGCAGCTGGGACAATCAAATCCAGAAGATTGAAGGTTCGATCCGACATACCACAGTCATATTTTGCAGCCATGAGCACCTGGACAGTGGTTAGTATTACATTCACTGTTTCCACTTAATTTTTGTGAAGCACAGTCCGTTCTGAAGCATTATGCACAATGGCTGACCTTGTACTTTGATCTTCTCAGTAAAATGTAGACATACTGGGGTCGGTGTTCCTGTGCGTGCATACTTTTGTGAATGTCTGTATGCATGTGTGTGTGTGCCACCGGGAGATATGAAAAGTTTACTTCCATTAACGCTGTGAGACAGGGTTAATAAACTTCTATTCTCTCCTTCCGAGGTGCACATCAATCTAACTTGACAGGCCAAACTTGGTCTGGGCGCCACTGACTAAGTATGGTCTAAGCTCAAAAGCTAAATTATTTAGCCAGGGAGACCAGTTGATAAATGTTGGCGGTGCAGGTCAATACATTACAGGGATGTGTGGCCCAACCCTTTGGTAGGATTTATTATGCATTGGGGGAGATAAAGGCCATTGATTGTCTCCAACAAGGTCACAATAAGAGCTGCTGTCTTCACCTAAAGGGGTCTATCTCTTGTGGCAACAACTTTAGGCCACCATTTGGAGATACCATGCAATAAGGTTAATCAAATCTGAGGGAAGAAACTACGGCACTGTCTTGCATCTACCAAGGATACAGAACGATAATGGGCTATATTTCTATGAAGGGATATCCAACTTTTACATTATTCATGGGGCTGTGGAAAATGCAATGGCAGTGCTAATATAATATTGACCTAACCCCAACACTACATGAATGGCAATAGAGGCACAACTTAACTAACAAACACACACACACACACACACACATACGCACACACAGCGGGAAGTCTTACTGGAGGGTATATCTTCCTCTTATGATCAATTCACATACCATAGACGATACTTGGAAATTCAATACAGTAGATGGTCTTCCTAAAGGTCATGGCAGTGACTGGACACAGAGAGAAACAGAACAGCAGAGAGAGAAAACACCCTTCATCCAGACATCGGAGCCATTCGATTGAGATTGTTTTCGGTCAACAAATACTCAAGAGGGAGTTTTCTCTCTTTATTTGGCGTACTGTGTGGGTGGACAAGAATAAATGGAAATAAAACAGTGCTCGAATGGATTAATGGTTTATCAACCCACATTTAATGAAGATTTGTGTCTGGCTGCCTTAGTAGTAAGGTACAATCATCTCTCAAGATAGCAGCAAAGCAGGAAAGGAAAGACTTAAAACAAGATTGAATTTGCAATTAAAGATATTTTTTTTTCAGTCTTCAGATGTAATGCTCATCAAAAACCTTCACAATGAAACAAAAACAACAGCACCCACAGTCAAACAGCAACCTAAATTGTCATTTAATCTGAATATGTTCCATTTGTGGTATTAGTAAAATTGTGTTTCAATAAGTGACAGGAAGAAAAGTAAGACTGCCAGTCCTGGTAACCCCAATGTCCCTATTCCAAAGAGATGATTTTGTTCTGCATCCTTGCTGAAGGTATTATCAATGAACTTTCTCAAATACATTCATAGCCTACTTCCCCATTCCGAGCTTGTGACTGGGACTTTTTTCCCGAACTGTGTATCAGGTTGTCACGCATCATTAATTATATCCAATAAAGCCCAAGAATCATTATGTGGATGGCGGAGAAAACAGTTACCAGCATCCTATTGAGAAAGTGTGCATGTCCATGGGAGAAATACAGTCCACTTGAAGCATTCATGCTTCCAGTTCAGATGAGACTTCTAAGCATTTTCATTGTTAGATACCGTCAAAGCACTCTGAATCCTTTCTAATTATATAAACATGACTTTGAAAAATGTCCTGCAGTGGGAGAACAGCGGAGCCACAGTGGGTCCATGTTGCCTCATCGACAGAGATTTCAAAAGGCAGCAAAGAATTTCAATGGTGCTTCAAGGTTTTGATAAAGGACAGGCTGGAGGAGTGGTGGAAAGGGGAGGGGAGGAGGACAGGTTATAATGAACTGCTGAAATGCACTGTGTTGACACCTCAACCTTTTAGGCTCAAGCTGGAAAGCAAATGCTGCTGGATTTCACCAGCAATCAACATTAACCAGCACGCTGTGTCAGTCAGCAATGCCCGTACTTCTGAATACCAAACCAAAATTATTGTGTTGCAAAATGTAGGGCTTCTTCTCTGTCCCCATAATGGGAGTTCCCATATTAGAGGTTGAGAATAGGTTGGACGTCCAATTATGACAGAGAAAAGCCACCAATGCAAAAACAAAGATATGGGAAAAAAATGACACAATGTTATTGTACCAGGTGACAGAATACAGAATAAACTAAAGTCAGTGGTCAGAGTAGGTACTAAAAGCCACGGCACAGCACACACTAATCAGAGTGCTGTGTCAGACACATTGGCTATCTGTAATGTACATTCATTCAAATAAGTTTCAGGTTCAGTGCTTGACAAGCTTAGGAATACAGGGGATTAAACTGGCTTCATATCTTGAAGTCCTGCTCAGAATATATGTGTGTATGTATAAATATATACACACACACACACACACACACACACACACACACATATACATATGGTGTAACAACAGCTTTAGAGACAAAAGAATCAAATTGATGAAATTGATGTTATATCACTGTCTCACTGTAATAATTTTGAAGCATGCATAACAAAATGTATTTTAATGATAAAATTACTTTTGATTTATTTTTAATATTGTAAATGGATTCATTACCAATTTAACCTTTTCTACGGCTTTCCTATTATCTTAGATCATTAGATCATCAAAGATCATTCGATGAAGGTACAAATTGGCCAAGTGGAGAATATAATCAAGGAGATAAGAAAATGAAAACTTTAGAAGAAAATAATTTAAAAGGATGTGACTCATCATCTTTATGTCTATTTGCTCAAAGTTTTGTTTAATTCATTCTACCTCACGTAACTGTCTTTACTGATAACTTATTCCAAAAATAATGTCTTGGTTGGATATGAGAATAGGCAGGGAAGTTAACTCTCAGTCATTCAGGTGAACCAGCGCAATGCAGAAAAACAGCACAAGGTGGATTCTATAAATCCTCTCCAACTTGCTCTCCGACTTCAAACATCAGAGGATCACTACAAAATAACAGCACGAATGACCCATCGGTTTAAACAACCGTTAGAACGCAAACCTACAGAGATCTTCCTTATTTTGCTATCTTATCAGTCCTAAAAAGGTTTTAAAGAACCTGTTCAGTCCTGGATCTGGGACCTGTGGGATAGATCATTATGTCCTTGTCAGCTTATTTTTCAAATTCAGCCAGTTTTATTGATGTGTAAACATCTCGAAAAAAAAAAAGGACTTCATATGTAGTCCAGATGAACAAAGGGCTCAAGGACATCCAACCGAGGGGACATCTGAATCCTGCTGGACCAGACTCCTCTGAGCTGCCTGAATGGGCAGCTTTGACAGGAGGAAAACAATGAACTTTAGGGGGATAACCTTTGATATTGTTTTCCATTGAAATGCAAATACACCCAAAAAGGTCAGACAGACTTTCTCCTCAATTAACGGGAGTATGTCACAAAGTAATGGATATTTCATGCATACTACATATAAAAAGGAAAGCTTTTAAGACTCAAAAAAGACAAAAAAAAAATGCATTTGCAGTATACATAATTGTCAGTGATTTTTGTTTTGTTTTGTTTTTTTTTTCCTGTATATCAGTAATTAAGTTGCTCTTATCTTGTTAAAATGCTGAGCAAATTCTCTAGCAATAATTATTCTGCAGGATATGTATAGTTTTTTCACCTTGTATACTGAAAAGATCATTCTGGTATGTCTTTCCTATAAGCTGGAGATAGCTCTTACAAGAGCTGTTTTATGAAAAAACATGAAAGGCAAAAGAGATGCATTGTGAGGCAAACACCTTGTTAGCTTGACGAAGCTCACCCTTGCTTCTTGACGGAATAGCCAGGTTTTATACAAGAGAAGATGACAGCCCAGTCAGCTGCGCATCCACTGAGTCTTGTCAACCTGCCAAATGCTGAGGTTCCTGGTCTGCAAATTTTATAAATGCTTAACACATGCAGTGTGAGCGCTAAAAATAAAAAATAAAAAATGGACAGTGTGTGGCTCCATTAGACAAGAGGTTTCCCCCAACCTGGGGAGAACTGCAACTATCAGCTTAGCTGCCTCTTTGAGTTAGTAAAAATGATTGTTGAAGACACAAAGGGATAGATAAATGCAAGAAAATGCTTATATTGTACCTCTATCCCTACTGCTAACAAACAAGGTCAATGATAGCCCCAGTTCTAGTTTCCTTTCTTTGACAATGAGAGAGGGTTTTATCAGACGAAGGCCTAATACATCAGAGCTGTAGAGGCACTGCCATGCCTGGAGCTGTCCATCAGATAGAGAAGGGCATGATGGGCTGGGATCCAAACAGGCCCAGAGAGAATCCCAGCCTGCTGTTGTTGCTGGCTCCTCATTCTCAAGGACCTTTAGAGATCAAAGACCAACACACAACAAGAAAGGCAGTGAGAGGGAGAGAGAGATAGACAGAGATGCACCAAAGAGAGAGCGAAAGAGAGAGAGTAAGGCAAGCAGGAAGGATGCCATGAAGCAGAAGAACCCATGCGGCCCTCCACTGATTACCCAACGCCAGGCCTCCTACTGAGCCAAAGGAAGGCGTCAAAGGGATTTCCTGGAGAACGTCTGTGAAACATCCACTCTAAGTCCTCCCAGCCTCCTCCATCCGGAGTCAGATGAAGCATCTTCCGACCTAAACTCAATCCTTTTCACGTTATATTTTGTAGTGTGGAATGATGTGTTCCTTTGATACTCTAAAAAAAGACTAATCCTCTATGGAATAGTTGAAGTAGCCTCTCTCTCTTGCTCTTGCTCTCACTCTCTCCTGCTCTCCCTCTCTTAACAAAAATAAAAAGATACATGGTGTTCTTCTGCTGGCCAGCAGTGTTGTTTAACCTTGGCGAAATACAAAATGGGACAAGCAGTAGAGCCGAACAAATTTTGAGTTACATGAAGCGTTATGAAACAACTTAGAACACCTAAAAATGGACCCAAAAAAAACAGAAAGGGCAAGCTTCCCAAATGTGTATTAACTCCAGGATCAGTCCAGGTAAAGTGCATTTTTATTGGTCAAGTTTAGCCAAGAGGGCATTTGTTCAGAGGGTTGCTATACTATCTACACTATTAGAACTATTTGCAAGGGATATGGTGTGTTTAAAATTTAGTCTTGTATTGTAGGGTTCCACAGTATCACCATTTGGTAATATATTGTAACGAAGCCAACATATTTTTGCCACTGGTCACAAAAAACCCAAGCAATGTCTCATAACTACGTCATTTTACTTTAGAAAAAAGTAAAATAATAATAATAATGGGTTTTATTTTCCTAAACTCCAAGATATTTATGTCCAGAAGCCTTCTGCCCAAGCAATAAATGGATAACGTCACTATAAACACATTTCAGTGTTGACACAGAACAGAATCACAAACCAGACATTTAGATTTTTCTTCTTCAGGCTCACGTACTGCCAGAGTATGCTCATCGTGTCATATCCAAATAATATTTTTCCCTTACTGCTAAGCACAGTCAAGCCTCTTCTGGCCCATGAAAAGGGGGAGATCAATTAAGAAGTTCTGGACCACAAAATTCACTTGTCTCTCCGTCAGAAAAAGACTCTAAAAAAGTATTTTTTCCTTTACATTGCCTGCTCACCTGCACTCTTGCATTACCCCGAATACAACGCAAAATTACAATTACTGAATATTGGACGGGATCAAACCCTTACCCTGTGCCCCTAATTTGTAATACTTATTGTAAAATGGTTATATGTGAAATACATTTTCAGGTCTGTCTTAGGGGATTCCTGTCAGAGATACTTAAGTTAAAATTGTCCTTACAACTTTCAATTATATAATAACAGTTTGGTAAACAATACTCACAAAATTCAATTGCATTCAGTCCATTTTTTGATGTGTGTAAGTCAGGGTACAGGGACAGGAGTTGTGGGGTGGGGGCCACATACCGATTCCTAGCCGGCAGCCATAAAGATTATAACATCACGATTAAAGACAGGACTGTCACCTTGTATTGATAATTGACTAGTAATCATTGTTAATCACTGATCATCATGCCTTCCACACATTACACATCTCATCCCACACATTTCATCTTTTATGGATTTCTTCTGTACAACAGCACTATGATATCACAGAGACCCGTATTTAGCTACAAGTTAAACGCCAGCCAACAAAGATGAGTCAGTGTGGACAAGTGTAATAACAATGGCCATGATATGTACTATCACATCTGAGATGCTCTTGCCTGAGATTAAATGATTGCTGCAAGTGTAAGAGGTTTAAATGGATAGCCAATGCTTTCCCCTAACAGCCACTAGCCAACAGTCACGTCTCTCTTTGAAAGTAGTAAACAATGAAATTTCTCTCCCTCTAATCCAGCATATTTATTACAAATGATAGCACAATATTACGACAGGCCTGATAGCCAAGTGATCAAAAACCATGGCTGCAGCTGGAAAGACATAAAACATTTGGTCTACTCTGAAAAATTGTAAAGCAGCCTCAAATATGCTAAATGCATTGGAAATAGCACTGCTCACCAGTAGATGCGACTATAAATACAAGTGAAACTGAATGAACTTACGTGATGCTGGCACTGATGCCTTACCCTCATATTGTACTGTAAATCTCAATAACAAATAAATATCTTAATAATACTGTTTCCTGCCACTCAATCCCACTTGAGCAGTGAGCAGAACAGAGGCATTCACTCTTATGGACATGTATATGGAACCATGTGACAGTTTACTGAAGCATACATGCACATCAAAGAACTCAGGCATAAATGCAGAACTCTTTTTTCTTTATCTAGTAAATAAAGTTAAAGTCCATTACAAAACGGTTCCACACAAAAAATCCTGAGCCAGCAATTTGGTGCAAAGAGGTAGAAATCTATTCGTCTACACCTGAATAGCTTTGCAGCTCAGTGAACACATGAGGGAAAAGGGAAAGAGACAGAAGATAAGACTAAAGAAGGAAAACTAGAGGGAGAGAGAGACGGAAAGAAATCGAAGACGCAAGCTGGGTTCAATTTAGAGGCTTCCCATAGGAGGTGGAGTGACCTGTATCTGCTACAATAGAGGTCATGCAATTTTGAGCGGGCACCCCTGTTTTCAGAGGATACTGTGGACCCCTGCCTTGATGTGCACATCCAGGGGAAAAAGCAAAAGGTCCCCGTAGCATGCAGGACCCCCTGAATGACCTGACCGGTGGGTTCCTATTACAACTGCCTCACTTCACTGCAGCTTTACAATTGACACTTCACAGTAAGCCGCAACAGTAGCAATCAACAAAGCTATCAAGCTCAGAGGAAGTTACTATGAAGTAAGCCAACCAGAGAACCTCAACAAATTCTATATCTTTCTGTCTTCTAATTCACCTGCCAAATATTTTGATAATAAGCGCCACGGTACCTTCGGTGGACTGGGCTTAAGTGGGAACTAATATGCAGAAAATATTATGATCTACTACTGTGATCAAACCACACTGGCTTACATAAATTGGGTGTTTTCATTAAAAGCACTGTCCAAAGCAACAATGAAAAGTTGTCTTACTGCAACACTGTAGTTCTCTAAGAAACTGGGCTGAATTTTTTTCCTTATATCTAAACGATAAATGAGTAATGAAGAGCTGATATAAGTAAAATCCCAGCCTTGGCTAAAAGAACAGAGATCCCCACAGGATGCCCTGCACCTACTCTACTCATTAACACGCACCTAACACCTGCCATTATGTATTTCTGCGTAGTTTCTGTATTCCTACATATTTCCACTAACATCCTGAAGAAAAAATAAATAAATAAATAAATAAAAACAATCAAAGAATCAGACAGAGGGACAAACATGACCTTTCATTTCCACTGATTGCCCCAGAGAAGCTAATGAACATTTCCGCAAACATTTGCAATTGGAGAGAGTCATTTTAATTACTCTCCATAGAGAGGGCTGTGCCGGGCAAGGAGCTCAAATGAAGATAAACATTTAATCAGGCGTGACCTTGTGTTCGATCAGGTGAATTCTCCAAGCACTGATGTCCATGAAAACAACATTGACAGGACTGAGAAAGATCCAATTTGTCATTGCAGTGACAGACATGTACCAAAACTGGCACTGAGGAGCCAAATGCCTGGTACTTTGACCAGAACAACCCAATCACTCTAATAAGAGTAATCCTAATCCATATTCTGAGGGGGATTCTCCATTCTCTGCACCAGGGGTTTGAAGCCACAGTCTTAAAGAAATAGGTCGGAATATTTAAAGTCTACTTGTATTTCCACTCATTACTATTGTTGTCAATCAGAAGATTTCATTTTCCCGATCACTCATCTTGTTCTTTACCCAGGACACACTGCTCCTGCTTGCCACCTACTTTGATGTAAGTAATGGGGGACGGATCCATAGTTCTCCTTCACTTCAAAAATGCACTCCATGGTTCCCGCAAAACCAAAATAATCCCACGACACTCTGTCAGAATGAATTCAAGTGGATATTTCAAAATGCTGAAATCATTTTTATTGCTAAATCCCTTAGTGTTTGCTAGACCTCTGTTCTTTGCTTTGTAGTGGCAGAAGTGTAGAAGTTAAAGTAGCACATCTAGGACATCAAAATTAGTAGCCTTAACTCAAGAAGTAAAAACACTTGACTTGAACTGGAGGAAAAGTGTACAATGTATGCCGAGAAATACATGTATGAACTGGAATATAAAGACAAAAAACTGCAAGTGATGGATGCCAAAACTGCAATGAGAGAAAGCGCCCTAGTTAGCAATACAAAAGCTTTTAACATTTGGAAATAACCACTCAAATTTGTCATGACATACCGAAATAACATCATGCTATTATGTTATTATGTTATTATGTACGGCGAATAACAGCGTGTGTTTTTTGAGTTGAACACGAGTTGTACTTGTTACTTGTATGAAACTGTAGGTGGCAAGTAAGAGCTGTGGTCCAATAGGGAGAACAGGAAGGATGAATATGAAAATGCAATCTACCCATCAACAACATTAGCTTTGAGAAGAAAATAAGACTTCAACTATTTCAAACTATTTCTGCAAGGTTGGGATGGGAAGAGCACCAATCTTACAAAAGAATAAAAAGAGTAAAAGAGCACAGAGGCTCATCATACCAAATGACACAGCAGGGTGTCACGTAATTAGAAAATCTTTATTAATGATCAGGAATGCTTGTTTCAGTGGGATATAGCATACCTATAACTAAAATATGACAAAGGTGCTTGACCAAAACAAAAATGCTGAAATGCTGAGCCACTCCTTTGAAGTGCTTTCATATTTTCATTTTAGCACAGAATTGAACACTCCTGAACATACTGTTTTACCTGAAAACCTAGAAAAATGTGTTGGGATTTTCTAAATCCCAACTTGCTTAACATTTTCTGCTGTAGGAATATCTCATCTTCCTCAACTCATCTCTCTTGTGGTGTCCCACTGGGGTCGATTCTTAGCCCCTTGCTGCTCTACACTTTCCCTGGATCATATTATTCTTAAACATAAAATACCTTTCCATTTCTATGCAGATGACTCACAATCTATCCTCTCATAAAACCTACTGACTCCAGACGCTTAACCTGCCTCAAAGCATGCCTCTCAGATATCAAGTGCTGGATGTTCCTATCATTTCTTCCAGTTACATGAGGACAGATCTTTGAGATTGCCCTTGTGGTCCACTATATTCAGTCATGATGCTGCTAGGTCTGTCTACCTATGTAAAGCTTACTTGTAAAAATCTAGCTGTAATAATTGACTATGACCTGTGTTTTGATGCCCATGTCAAGTGGATGGTTAAGTGTTGCATCTTCCAATTGAGAACTATATCTAAAATTACGTCTTTTTCATATGTTGTGAACCTCAATTATCCAGTTATCTGTGCCTACTGTAACTCATTTTATTCATTTCTTAAGTAGAATTCTCTCTATCATAAGCATTTAGTGCAAAATTCATCTACCAGTATTTCCACCAAAGCTAAGTACTGGAATCACATTATGCCCATATAGGCCTTCCTACAGTGCCTGCCAGTTAGTTTTAGAATTCATTTGAAGATTTTACTGATAACTTTAAAGGTACTGCATGGTCTAACCCCAGCTACACAAAAGACCATTTAATTCCCTGTGAGCCAATGTTCCCCTTGAGACAGATCTTGGCTGTCCCAAAGTCCAGGCTAAAGACAAAGGTGACTGAGGTTTTGCCATCAGTCCCAGGGCTTTTGGAACGCCTCCAACTTGATTCTGTTATATTTTTTTACTTTTTCTCAAATTTATTTGTAAAAAGTGAAAAGTGAAAAATGCTAAATAAATAAAGTTCACTATCACTGCTAGTAGTAGTGGTAGTCGTAGCAAATTTTGTTCAATAAGCATTAAAAAGAAGTCATTACTGTTACAGGGGAAAGATGAAAACTATCTAAGAGACTGTATTCTGTATTTCCTCAAACCATAACAGCAAGACAACAGGATAATAAAAAGGCAGGGAAAGTGTTAACACGAATGATATTTCAGTTAGGGATAAGGACTGAATGACCACACTAGTGTATCCAATTGTCCTTGTCATTATGACACCTCATCTCATCTCATCTCTCAAGATCACCCCACTTCCATTTTATTTAATTTGTTGTGGTTTTTGACCATCGTTGTTGTTTCTCTGCCTGCTTCACCCGCTGCCCAGTGAGTCCACTGAGAGTATCCACTCGTGTTCGTGCTCTGTCCTGAGCGGCGGCATATTGCATGTAAGCACCACGCTGTGCTGCTGCCAGTGGTAGCACGAGGCAGAGAGGATTATTCCTGACGACAGGGGCATTAAATGTGTAGCAGGCCGATGGAGGCCTGAGCTGATGCTCTCTTGTCTCTTTTGGTTCAGCACCAGTTCAGAGACAGTCCCTCTAAGCTGAGTGGGAGCTCACAGTACTCAGAGTGCTGTGCCGTTCATTAAGGGCTGAGTGTGTCACACCAGCTTAGGCCCCATGTCCCCTCTCGGCCAAGGCTTCATGCTGCACTCCTCTGGCTCTGCTTTTCAGTGACTATGAATCTCAGACTTCTCCAAGTTTGGCAACTTTTCTTTGTTTGCTTATGTTTATTAATGGCAAGAGGCTCAGCATCTGAGATTTTATCAAGAGAATAAGATTGTGAGCTTTTTGTTAAAAGTAAGCAAAACACTTAACATAAAGTAGCTAATGCAGCATGTTGTAGCGTAGAAAACACTGCACTCCCTTACGCTTAGTACTTTGGTGGCAAGTCGTCAATGCTGTCATTCAAAACCGTAGGCCCTTAAGAGGTCTTAGTGCAGTACATAGCGATTGGGCCAATTCAAAGTGAGAAGTAGAAAAATGTAGCCCAAATAAAATGCATTAATTTCTGTAACTGGTAGTTTCACACTGGATGATACATTTGCTTTGAATCCATAATAATACACAGTCTGAATCACAGCACTAAAGTGAACCAAAGAGCAATAAGTGTATTTTGAAAAAGAGCACTGGTCAAATTGCAATTCTCCAGTACATCTCAAGTCCTGCAACCTTCATGCCCGCATAACCAAACATCAGAGATGTATCTTGAAAATAGCACTGGTCAAATTGCAATTCTCCAGCACATCTCAAGTCCAGCAACCTTCTTGCCAGCGTAACCAAACATCAGACTGGCTCTGTTTGATCTTGAAAGGGATATAAGCCTAAAGCCCTTCCCGTGTGAGATGTCCTTCTTTAAAAAGATTCTAATCTCAGCAGAAATGTCTGGCAAAATAGAGGTCATCGTGCCAGAGCACCCAGCAGACAATAGCAGTTGGCTACGGACCTGAGAGGAATTCTATGAGGATTTGTTCCTATGAGGCTCATCTGAGCACCATGCAGACACCACGGTGCTCACATGAGCAGGAACATAAACAAGGTAAACAGAGACTTACAAATATATTCATTCTCTCCTCTGCAAACGCATATAACATTTACGAATGTGCTATAATTAGATGCTAATTGATGACAAATCACAATAATTTCATTCATTATTTCTAAAAAAAAAAAAAAATAATCTTGTAATTTTGGGAATGGCCTCATTTTTTTCAACACTACAGTGACTTAGTAGTTTTCTCTCTGCTGAAGTTATATTTACTAAATGAATTGTCAAGCATTGCCAGGTACTTTTCTTAATCTCTCATTGACAAGTTAAAGGCTGATAGCGTATCCTCACTTCGCAGACTGCTACAGAGTCAGTGATGAGAGTCCCACTCCCTCCCTCTATCTACCCCTTGAATTTTGATCAGATTGGTTTATCTAATTTTCCAGTAAATGCTTGAAATGTATTCCTGCACACCTTCTCCTCATAAATGTACACAGGGGAATCAGAAGAATGAGATAGAAATGAATAGTTCTGCATTAGCTTCACCTCAGCACATCGGCATCACCACAGCCCCCACTCTCCTTCCTAACAGATTTCAGATTCCAAGAGGCATGTTGTAGCCTCAATTTTTCCCAGCTTACGAAAAATGAAATGTGCCCCTCTTCATGAATGATACTGAAATAGGATTCTTCCTGATTTGAAGAGGAAGGTGCAAGTGATGTTTTAAAACTGCAAGACGGGGTTGGCAGGGGCAGGGAAGATACCTTACTGGTATTACATTACATTACATAAGTGTTAGTTTAGAATAGGTGTTTCTTTTTTGTGCAACATTCAGGAGACTTTGCATTTATATTGGAAATACAACCATGAGTGGTGCTGTCTTGGAGGTCCACAGGATAACTAGCCATATGCAAATAATTTATAGACCTGGCTAGAAAAGGACAGTCTTGCATTTGGGTCCATTCAGTGATGATACGGCTAAAAATGAATGGCCCAATAATATAGATTTGTGTTTCCCTATTTAAGCTACTGTGTCATAATAAGCTCTTATGTCTTTAGTTTTAGTGGTTCCTACTATAAGTGGCTAGAGAAGAGTCAGCTAGATTAACTGCCTTTTTGTCTTTTTTAGCTAGGTACCGAACCATCAAGCTAACTAAGTAATACAACACATTTTAATATTAAGAGGCATCTACTGGCCACTACTCAGAATTTGCCACCAGATGTTAGCTATTATGCAAATAAGATGTGTTAACAAACAAGACAGTGATTGTTTGCAATCTCTTAACAGGCTGTCATTATCTAACCATAACATCGGATAAATCAGTGATGAAATGATCAGCGCAGCACAGAAATTAACCATTTTTATTCCATAACATTCAGATGGGCCAGGTGTAAGATTAGAAATGCAATTCACTGTTCTCTACCATTTTTGCCAAGACTTTAAATACAATGTGTCTGGCAGTGGGCACGTTATGTTACTTGAAAGCCCACTACACCAAATGTAGAAACCCCCTTTAACTAAGATATAAGGGCTATTTGTTGTTAACGAAGAAAATTTCCTTTTTGCTCAAGTGATAATCAACAGCTTTAACCTACCAGAATATTGAGATTCCTCAAATGTAAGGAATGGAAGAACAACAAATTTGTATTAAGCATGCTGAACTAGCGCCAGAAATATGCACAGAATTGATGAGGTGTCAGTTTCACTAAAAGTCACACAACTGCACCAACAAGAGACTCTCTGATCCCTTCCTGCCTGCCTGTCTGCCACCAGTGAGGTACAGACAACCTGGCCTGCATGGTGTGCATAAAAAAGAAATGCCCTTGATTTTAGGAAAGGTTGCTTTGCTCTCCTCAACCCTGGAAAACACTACTGGCATGCATAAAAACACCACTGGAATCTTCTTTTTTTTTTGCTCATTTATTACCAAAATCCTATCAACCTACCAATCCCTACCATCCATAGAAGAATCTCCTGTCCATTAACATTATTAACACAACATGGTGCTTTCCCTAAAATGTGTCTGTTGTGATTTAATTTGGTAATAAATGACAAGACATGCCAACAGCTGTAGCCAACCGCATTTATCCCAAACAAGTGCTTAGGCTTACATTTTGAGATCAATTTCAAAAACGTGTTAATTAATTTAGACTGCTAGCAGCACAATGCAGGTCAGACAGGGCAAACAAGTTACAACATCAGCCAATTAGAAACACATGAGCATTTAACATATTTTCATAACTATGCCAGGGCTAGTGAGCAAAGATGCAGCAGATGGAGACTCAGAAGAGACCCAAAGTGGTGTGGAAGGGATGTTTGTGTATTCCTTGCTGTCACTAGAATTTAGCCTACTATTAGAGATTTGTGTGTTTACCACAGATATAAATCAGCTCCTTTATCTGTCTTCTAAAGCAGAGGCCTGTAGCCTACACAAATACAGCACACAAACTTGAAAAAAGAAACAAAAACAATTACCTCACTTCATGTCAATGATGTATTGTTACTGTACGTCTTTTGGCTCAAAACCCAGCATGGCATGCTTACTCTTGTGAAATAATCTCTGCCTCTTTTTCAGCTAACTTCATTACTGCAGTTGACTGTATTTAAATGGGAACAATTTGTTACTCAAAAGTATGGAGGGGCAACTTAAGCTTACTGACTTCTGTCATATAGTGCATTTAGGTCTAATTACTACCAGTTACTCTCTAAAAAGAAAAGCCAGTTTCTTAATACTAAGATGTTCATCTATCAGTGCTGAAAATTAAAGCAATAACTTAATTGATTTGCACCCTGGGGAAAAGTGTTTTGAGGCAAATGATGCAAAAATTGCTCCTTGAAAATGTTAATATAAAATTGGGCACTGTAATATTTATGTATATGTGCTAGCGGACTAACACTACTGTAATATTTGTACATAATGTCTATAGTGTATGTAACTTAAAATAATGAGCCATAGTTAAGAGCCTGCACTGTTTAAATTTTGTAGAGAGAGAAAAAGTTCTTGTGGCTTGTCACTTTGTGTTCAATAAAAGAGAAATTTCCTCAAACTTTATGGGACAGGCCTACTATATACTAAAATTACCCAATCAACTGAAAATGGGTGCATGTGGCGGTGCATATGGTGCAATAATTAAAGAAAAATCTATACAGTGCAATGCATATGTGATGATGGTGAAAATGACAGCTTTGCTAGGAATTCAATGACAAAATCTCTGCATGTATTTGTGCTTTATTGCTGTCAGTGATAACTGTAGTGAATTTAGCCTGCATCTCAATATAGAAAAAAGGAAAAGATTTTCTCCACTCTTGCATATAAAAATGGGACAAAATAGCAGAAACTTAAGGTAAAAAGTGCCCTCTTAATTCCTTTAATAGATTAAGATGTAAATAGCATTAATTAATGAGAGAGTGCTACTAATATCACTTGTGTGACATCATTTCTTTTGCTGCAATTAAATGTACTCAAACTGTACCCACTTAATCAGGTTGAACTACATTAACATAAGTTGGAACAGCTTCATGATGTGCATTTTCATTTTACCAGCAGTCTGCAAATACATGAAATCACCAACAAAACATACATTTGAGTGCATGTGACATATAAAACACAGAGATGAAGCAAGGCTCTTCTCCCCTCTATTAAATGATAAAGAAGCTGTACTGAAAAGGCATAGCTTAATTTAAAATTGCTGGACTATAGGTCAAGGACAGCCAGGGCAAACAGTGTTTGTGGCTTCTTCATACACAAGCAAACAAATAAAATAAAAAAAAAAACATTTGTGGCTTTCATTTTCAAGAGAGAAAAACTAAATGAGTTGTGTTATCTTCCCTTATTGTGATGCAAATTTGAAATGTGAGACACCTCGAGGCTTTTATGCAGCCTATGCTAAACACTGTTTATGTTTACATTATGGGGCCTTCACAGCGCTTGCTGAATATCGCAGCAGTGAAGTCCTGTGAATAAGAATCAAGATGAAATTGACATGCAACTTTTGATTTAGGTCAAACAGGGCTTCCTCTAACAAAGGCCACTGGCTACATTTTCCAACTCGGTCCTTTTCAGGCGTGAGGATAGAAGGAGGGAGTGTTTTAGCTATTTTGTCCTTTATTCTACCAGAGATCATATCACAAATAAAGGTCAAGCTACCCATGTAGAACTGACCATGTTCTCTATGTTAGGGAAAGATACACAAACCATATTAGCCAAAGAAACATCAGATGAAGCTTTATGTCAAATTAAAATAATTGTGATCTGCTGCAAAATGCTGCTGAAGTTGGACTAATAGTAATAGAATAATAGTAAAAGGAAAAAAGAAAAACAATTGTGTTTAATTGTCCGATATTCTGACAAGATCACAAGAGAGAAAAAATAAAATAATTAAACCCAGCCCAGTTACGTACACACGCACTGTAGGTTCAATGTTACCACCAGGTGACATATTTAAACATATTTGACATATGTAGGGCATGCAGGAAAGTTGTTTTTGCTTCCAGTACTTTTGGTGGATCAGGGGAAACTCATGGCAAGGTGTGTATGTTGTGACTGCTGAAGGATAAGCCTATCCTAAAGATTTTGTTTACCAATCTGTCAAAAAAAAAAAGGCCTGACAGAACAGGTTGTCTTATGGACATTTTCTCTGGTAAGGTGGCGGTTTGAGGAGAAAGCTGTACGATAAGGAGAGGTGGCCTTACCTCATTAGTGTTCCACCGGTGTCTCTCCTTTGGCAGCGAGGAGCATTTTGGTAGACATTCAAGCAGCTTTTTGGGCAGGTATATTTTCAAATGTCCATGTTCATCTATAACAAAAGTAAAACAAAGCAGAATATTTAGCACATAGCTCAAACCTTACCGACTTGCCTGTCTCCCTCTTTATCAGTCTATCTGAAGTGATAGACTGTAGAATAACTCTTCCCAAGTGAGCTTAGAAAATAATATCAAGTACGTAGTATTGTATGAGTTTGTACTGTGCTTCACTATGCATTCTATCAGGGGAGCTCACCGTGAATATTTCACTGTCAACTTGTGAGGACTGTATCTATTCATTATTTATACACAATAAACACCCTTGAGTGATTTTGTTGCGTATGGGGATTTAGCATGGGAGTCTGTGTGGCGCATGCCATGATTTAGTATGTTATTCAGGAAAATAATTATACAATTATCAGGCCCAATTTTTACATCATAATGTATGTCGATCAATCTATATTTTATATTTCACAGTCGATTCACAAACATAATAAAACAGTATGGTTTGGAGATGCCATCATGCATGGCTATATTCAATTGTTCTTTTCATTCCACTGCTTACTTCTGTTTAAATATGCAGATAAGGATTTATCCAAGACATAACAGTGTGACAAAATGTTTGAAAAGGGGAAAATTATACATTTATGAATTTATATTATCATGAACAATTCTAATATAGTCTTTAGGGTGTTTTTTTTCATCAGAACATAAACAAGATGTATGCTTATGTCTCCCAAGCTTCAGCAATTTACATACAAAATGAGGATATTCTCAGCGAGTGACTTATCATTAAAAGTGGGTTTAAATGGAAAAAAAAGCAATGACTGCCAATCACAATGACATGACAGAGGAAACTTTAACAAGGCTGGAACAATGCTATACTACTGCTAAAAAAAAAATAAACAAACTTAAGACACCTCAAATTAAATAGGCCTGAAACCTTAATATTGCAATTATAAAAGGAAGACTATAATGTGCAATAAAGTGTATGTTTCATTGGAAAAAGTTGACATACTCTTTCTTGAGAAAATATTTCTTTTTGCTTGAACATTAAAGTCTACCCTTTTTAGCATGCATATCTTTGAAGGATTTCATGAAGCAGCAGACAAACCATATCGGCTTCTCTGTGTCTCTGTAGTCGCCTCTGGAGTTTGGGCTTTTCTCTTTCTCCCCATTCACTTGCAGAGATTTTGAACACTCGATCTATATATCGCTACTGTTATGCATATACAAACCACAACAATGCAAATCTTAGAATCACTGTAAGTGTACGTGGGTTGTAGCTGATCCAAGTCCAATCTTCTGGCATGCACAAATAAATCTATAATTCAGTCTCATGTGTGGACAGCATGTAAATAAACTTAGCAGCAGCTACTGAATTAATTTATACTGAATTGTTAATGTTCAATGTTTATATATATATACTGTGTATACTAAAATACATAGTGATTTTTATGCAAGATTACAAAAAGTGAATGGAGAGAGAAAAAAGGAAGAAAACCGGTGCTGACTACAGATCCCTGTGGCAGCTGATATCAGTGGCTGACTGTAAAAAAAAAAAGGGAAAATGTTCAGCGAAAGCAAAATATTGCTTTAAAGCCGGCGCTAATAATCCAGCTATGCACTTGATTATGAGGATATAACAAGAGTGCATGTAGCTTACTGTACATCACAGAAACAGCAGTGTGCTATACTGCTGAGATTCTTCCATATGGAATAGCCAATAGGAACGAATATAGCTGGCCCATAGAGAGGCGCCTGGCTGGAAGCCTCCAAGTGTAACGCATAAGGTGAAACATCAGGAACTGTAGGTACAGAGAGATGCTCACAGTATTGCTCCCAAAGGGACCCAGGAATAGGTCTGCAGATTTGTAGTATTTGCCATATCCATCTGTACCTTTAATTCTGCATGTGTAGAGTCCTTTTTATATGAGCTGAACAGGTATCTGTAATCATTCGTTTCGCCCAATTAAGAATCACATGCAGCATCTGCTCCTAGGTACCACCAGAGTAGTGTCACTGTCAGAACTGGAAAACACGCTGCAGCTGAATGATCAGAGATGTGCCAAGGAAAAGAGGGCACAGGGAAAAGGAAGTGGGCAAATTAGCAAGAGGGAAGTTGTAGTTTATGCGTAGCTTTAACATTATACAGTAAGTTAAAATACTGTACGTGTGAGGCTATGGTCTGGCTTGAATGCAGTACCACATATTGAATGGAGAATGGATCTTTCACAGTGAATTCACACTCAGACACGGTATGGCACCAGGAGCAAATCTTGGCCATCTCCCACCCTACAAAGAGTACTTTGAAGACTTGCTCTTTGCAATCAATTGTCAGCAGCAGCAGGCATACTGGCCGGCCTTTCTCTCCACAGAGCACTGCCAGGATATAATGCTGCCCTCTGTCACACCCTTTGATGACATCATCAAGGCAAGACAGAGCTGGAATGGACTATGTGCCTAAAGCATGTCAAAGATTTTCTAGTCCAGAGAGTCAAGACAGAAATCTACTATAGCAGGGGATGTCTGCTCAACCTGCAAGTAAAATGAGGTGGAAAGGAAGACTGGGAGGGGAAGATATTAAGGATCTAGACAGCTGCAACAAAACAGTGGTCTCTGAGTTGGCTTTGAATCATCTGAGAGCCTGGAATACCTCTGGTTAAAGCATAGCTGTTAGCTAACATGTTTTTGCTGTACAATGTTATAATGTTGGCTGCAACTCTGACCACTGTGGAAAATGCATCTCAGCTCACATGTTAAGATGATGCAAAATAAATGCATTTCACTTTGAAATAATAGTGTTAATGGTGTTGCTGTCACTCTTGGTCTTAACATGTAAACCACACTTGCCAACACTCCTTATTTTCCTGAAACACAGGATTTTCATTGCCAATTGTCATGCTTCCCTCTTATGTTTCTGCAGGGTTTAGTTACCCCATTTTTTTTAATCCAGCTTCAAAATGTTTGCATTTACATTTGTTAGAATTAGTAACTAAGAGTAATTTCGTTATCTTACTTGACTATTGTTAGATTTTTAAAAATTAAGAAAAAAAATTAAAATGACATGATGATGATAGCAAAAAGGAGGTGTGGCAGTGGGAGAGGCCTCCAACACACATAACCACATAACCATAGTGGAGTTCCAATTTCAATGGTGTGGGTTAGCCCCGCCCCCTATATTTTAGCCACATCTCCTTATATTAACCGCTTCTTTTAGAAGTATGACCTATACTTAACTGGCCTGTACTAACTTTCTACCTATGAGGCTGAAATTTGCCATGCAGGTCAAGTGTTTGAGGTTATGTGTGTGTGAATGCATGCATGCATCCATTGCATGCACGTGGTCGGAGTTTGGTCGCAGCACAGACATTGCACTTGTTTCTATTCTAAGACAACACAAATTCACTTTGCGAATTTCGGGAAGTATTTCACAAATGGAGTAGGTGGTTAAAGAATCAGTGCTCGATTCGACTACTCCTGCCCATCCAGTAGGCCTAATACAAACACTCTTAAACCTACAACATCACAGCTGTTTCTGAAGGGTCAACAAAATATACACCAAAAATGCAATGGTTATTTTAATTGGCAGTTCTCACTTCATTTTACTTCTGTCTTCCCTGAAAACACCATTAGTCAGACTACTCTGCTGCTGTTTCACTGGGAGTCAGTGAGAGAGACTCACATTCAGACTATTTTTTTTCTGCCAGAGTTTTATTTGATTTAAGCAAAACAGCATCAAGATTAAGGTCTTGGTAAACTACAGATAGCTGCATGAGATCCAGGCGGGTCTTTACATCAGTAAAAAAAATAAAACAAAAAATGTTTAGCAGCTGCTCCTTTTTTGCACAAGCTTAACATGATAATTCTGTCATTTCAGTCAGTTTTGGGCATGTACAAGAATGCAGCTCCATTAGGGGAACATTTTCAGAAGGACGCATTGAGAAAATATATGCACAAAGGTCTGTTCAACCGGTTTTTACTGTTGACACTTGTGACATAAAAGAGGAGCCTCTTGGAAAATGTCAGCACCCTGTGTGAGGTCTTGTCTATTGTATAAAAAAAATATAAATAAAATAAAATAAAAACTCTCTCTGAGTGAGGTTGTTTTATAGTTGTGTTATGAATAGCAGATAAACAATAAATAAATACATTTAACAAGTCATTTATTTAATTGAGTAAAATGGTATTTGACATTTGTTCATTTCTTGATCATATATTTCATTTATATATTTACCTAAATGTATGTAAATAACCACTAATAGTTTTTCTTTCTACTTTGCTGTACCAGTCTACTTGTGACATTCATGCGTGCCATGTTGCAAGAGTGAAAGGATTCTGATTCAGTAGTTGACTTCAATATCTGGAATAAACAACAACAAATTTTTGAGGAAAAGTATATCAGACTTGATTGCTAACTTTGATAAAAAAAAG
>OMLF01028540.1:38388-60023 GCA_900302615.1 Holocentrus rufus
AGGAGGAGGAGGGGGGGGGGAGAGAGAGGGAGGGAGGGCATGGGGACGGATGAAATCAAGAAGTAAATAAATGAATCAATGAATGAATAATAGATTGGCCAGCTAGTGGCCTCTTGGAGCAGCAATGCAGTATTAATAACTGACTCTTACTGTTCGTCTCTGTGTCATCACTGATACTCTTAGGTGGACCATGGCCAGCATAACACACTGCTGATCTGTACATTCGATCCGGATTACGAACTTTCTTCAGTCCTTCAGGAGGCAAAGAGAGAAGTAGAGAAAATCGGGGAAAAGAAGTATTCTCCCGGCCTGCGATAACTAAACAAACTCCCCCCATGCAAGCAATAGACAGCAACAGAAGCTAGACAGCATATTTAGGTACATTTGAAACACACAACAACACATTGTCGGGCAAAAGTGGCTTGAGATACAGAAGTAGTATAAACAATAATAATAATCATAATAATAATTCTCCATCATTTGTTTTGGTGTCAATGCATTTGTCTATTATTCCATTTGTAACTGCTCCCTCTGGTCCTTATTGACAAGAGAGAGGGCCAGCGTTCAGGGTCACTGTAGCTCTGGCCCTGTTTGATTTGGGTCAATAGCGGTCCCCGTCACATCAGTAGTAAACTGGATGAATCAATAGGATCAATCAGAGGGGGGCCAGGCAAGGCAGTCGGTAAAGGTCTGTTAGAGACAGCCATTAGGAATGATGCGTCTCAGCAGCCACAGACCGGACCAGGGTCCCATCCATCCACACCTCACTAATTCAATTAGGAGGGTGGACAAAAATTTACAGCCTGATTCAACACAAAACCGCAAGAGTGAGACGTCTGAAATCAGGGGGAGGTTAAATTCATCCTTCTTTATATAATAGCGGAAAAATATTTATACCATTGCTGCACAAGCACTTTTGTAAGTTAATGGCTGACTGCATGCTTACTTGATGTTTTGCTAACGTTTCACCCCGAACTTTGAATGAAATGATAAAATCATGAAACTTTTTAGACTCTACTGACTAGAAAATAAAAGAGAAAGGGTACCCCCTGTGCAGTTATGGCATGGGCCTACAGTAATTCACAAGATTTTACAAATCAATCAATTTGTTTTAGATGTCACCAGAGCTGATTGCATTTCCTTTAGATTCTGGTGTAGATTTAGGGGACCTGTCCCGTCATTATATAAGAGCAGATATGTTTGACCTTGCATTTGTCTGATAAAGGCGAATGTTACACTGCTAGTAAGTGCTCAATTTGTAGATGCTCAAAGTGTCAAGATTCAACTTAAGAAGCTGAAAGTTTCAAGATTTAACTTTAATATGCTTTTACTATTCTGGTGTGTGAGAGCATGACAAAAGTATTAATAGCCTATATTTACAAAAGATTGAGTCCAAGTGCTCGTTTGAATTTCTAAAATTTGGGTCTTCTACTGGACAAAGTTTAAGAGCCACAGCCTTGGTGGATTTATAAAACTATAGTGGTCTTATCTAGAACAGTCTCTGTGTTAGACATATCAAACCTGTCTTTTCAGAGCCCTCCAGGCCTTGGACTTAAAGTAGCAGACCCACAGTGTTTTTTATGAGTATGGTGGGAAAAAAACTACCCCCAAGGGCCCTGACAATCAGTTAGGCGGTAGAGAAATACCCCAGGATGTAAACATTAGACCACCGAGTGAGTCTGGGTCATGGCCCCTGGGTTTAACACAAGATGTGACCCTCGGTTATTATGGGCCATCATAGGACCTGCCAAACAACTGAGAGTGATCAGTCCACGCAGCACTGCCCACATACCACAAGGACAAAAGGTTAAGGAGACACTGTACGGCTCTCTCTGTGATTCCCCGACCTACAATGTAATTGTCATGAAGCATCATTAAAAAATGGACTAATTGTACATTAAAAATCTATTCTATATTCATGGGTAACCAACAATAAACATTAGATGCAGAAATAAAGATCCAGCGAGACAGCTCTATGTAAAAACTCTGAGGCGCAGGTTTGCATGAGACGTGCATTTATGTGACGATATGAAACGATCTCTCCTCACTCCCCTTCCTCCTCCTCCTCCACTGACCGACCTCACAGGAACACTGAAAATAACTTAACCTGCTCAGCAATGGGACTTTCAAGTCAGGGTTTTCAGTTAGAGCTCCCTGTGTTGGAGAGGGAACGGAATTAATGGTTGTAGCCTATTTGTTAAGTTCAGCTATGTGGATGAATACATCAGGCATATACACCACAGTGAAGTCATTACTATCATAAAACCAGATGTCTTCATTTTTTGTCATAGACACAGACAAATCCTACCGATACTGAGTGTGTTTGGTGCCTGATTTCTACAGCTCAATACCACCCCCTGGTGGGGCTTTGTTTAGAGGTTGGCACATTGACATCCAAACAACTGGATCTCCAATGTTATCATTTTCTTCCACATAGACAGAGACAATTTGTTCACACTCACGGAATCGTTAAAGTCGATCTATGTCCAAAACAATTAGTGTTTGAGGAAACCCAAACACACCAGACCCTGACGAAAGTGTGTTCAGTCCTGGAGCCTGGCATAACTTAACTGTGAACAGCTCAGAAACAGCCGTGCTTCACAATTTCAGCAGAAATCTATCTTGCATTTTGGAAAATAGCTTATGCAGACCACACATTTTGAATCCTTGAATGTCTAGGATTGCTCTTTATCTTCACCTTACAGGTCAAAATAAATCCATAAATTTAAGTGCATTGATAACCACATGCATAAAAGAAAGGGTGGAATATATTGTGTTGACAGCCTATCATCATTCAAGATTCTGCATGATCAAAGAACGAAAAAGCTATAGAGACTATTGCTGTCACAGTTTGCAATATGATAGAACTGTGGGCATTATAATGCATAACAACAAAACATGAGCATGAACATCAGAATGTGTAATTGAATACACACATCAAGTTAACATGCTCTGTTGTTGGCCAAAAGATTCTAGAAATTAAGCAAAGTTTAAATGGGTCTATGTTTTATATGATTATGTGTGATTTCCACTCTTCACTTAAATGTGAAACAGAGATGGTAAATCCATAACTAACTCCTGTCTCGTTCAAACGGCAGAAGGCTGCCATCTGGAAAGGAAAGCTAGTCCCTGTAACATTGCTATATGTTATCTGATCCTTCTTTAATTGTTTTACTAACCTAAAAATTCATATCTTACTCACATCAAATCTCTTACAGATATGTCCTGCACCACATTATTCCACTAAACAGGGAACAAGTTTATGGCATTTCCTTTGAAGTTAATGAGCTGTATGAAATAAGCTGGTAAAAAGAATCGTCTTTTGTGAAATGTGTAAAGAAGTCTAATGGTCAGGCTGTTGGAAACCCTACTCTCCATCCCCTCAGTTTCCTCTGGTGTGGTGGCATTCCGTTTCAAGTGCGATAGACGACCGGGCATTAAATCGTTTTGGTGCTTGCGTCTCACAGCAAATATAGGCCAAGTATTAATTGCCATTTGGAAAACATGTTCACTGGTTTAAAAAACGCATCACTTCTGACTCGCAACACTGTTCGCTAAATGCCAAAGAATATTATCGCTCTTAAAGAGGGGGATGAAGAAGCTTCTTCAAGGATGAAAGCAAAATAAATAAGATCTAGACTTGTACATTTTTAATCAGACGTGTTCAAATGATTTGTACAATGCCTCCAAAACAAACTATAATCCAACGGTTGCCGACGTCAAACGTACTAACAGATAAACTAAAAAATACAACCCGCTGTTGAAAGCTGGGTAATACGGAGAGAAGTTAGTCGATGGCAATGACATGTTGTCATTAACTTAGCCTTGTTGTTAACAACTTAAATTGCCGCTTATCTGACAAGGATACTGAGTAAAATGTATGGTTAATTTGGTACTTTGATCATGCTGACTATTTGTCCCCGTGGCGTGCTTTAAATGTGGGCTACGATGGGAATAGTAGCTGGCTAGAATGTAAGCTAATATTAGCTGGCTAGGTAATGTCTCCACGTTTAAGCTGCCTATTCGGAAGAAAATACCGGAGCCGTATTCTGCTAAAAATTTCTTTACTTGTCTTCACGCGTGTGTCATTTCCGTACAGACTTAGAACTGTTCTAAAATCACATAGCGGTCATACTGGTAAATTAATCCCATTATATTTCTCTTACCTTCCGGCTTGTTTTCGGCAGCCATTTCCCCTTCACGCGCAACATCCTCCTCCTCCTCACGACCGTGGGTACCACGCGCGTGCACGGCGAGGACAGCACGAGGAGGGACTGGAGGAGCAAGCAGCGAGTCCGACCAATGCAAACTTACCATTGGCTGTGAGGCAGTGACTGACAGCGAGGCTCTGGGATGACTTGTGACAGCGTGAAAAACACATCGCCCCGTACCTTGCAACTATAATTAAGCAATAAGCCACGAGAGGCCGTGTTTTACAGTGTTTTTTAAAAAAAAAGCTGAGAGGCGCTGTCTGGCACGACACGACTGTAACATTGTATTAAAAAGAAGAAACGCAGATGTCCATTACAGCCTCTATCCGAATCAGTAATAGTATTACTGTTAGTCCTTAATCTAGCATAGCAGTTACTTGACAGCAGATGCACAATGTGGTTGCCAAGCCACATTGCTCAGCCTACCAGTGTGAGTGGAGATTTTAGGTTGGTGCTTGATATTTATTAAATTAATTGTTTAACTGCCTTAATTAGGTAGGTTATACAAAAGCTTCGAACGTAATTCAGCCAATCGGAGCTGAGTATAGTGGCTATCTGTTTTGTAAAATAGTGTATTCAAGATTCCTAAGGAGAAAACGACATATTTTCAAACAACGTGCTTATGTTTTGACAATGCATAACATCGAGTAAATCTAAATGTTTGCATTATCTGATTTTATTTGAAAGTTTCAATCATTATCGCAGGCTACATAGGTTAGTCAGTAGTATGGCTTTGTAAATGGTTCTGTCCAGTATAATTAGGCTTCAAATTATTGGCTTTTGACACTAGCGTCTATTGCAGAACTTCAGGGCAGCGTTGCAGGACCGCGCCTGCTATACTGAGTGGACTGTAGTTTTAGGATGTGGTGCTGAAAGGACAGCTCCTCTTCGAGAGGCGCTGATGCCAGTGCGCGGCCTACGGAGAATGGATTGCAAACACAGTAAAACGATAAGAAAACCCTGAACAACTTATTTTTGCTACCTTAGCCTAAATTGCTAACAGTTAAGTTGGAGGCAGACAGTTCCTTAAAAAGTATCTATCTACTGTCCTCCAAGGACTGGAGTTCTAGATTCAAACAATTTTCTTTTTTCTCAAAACAGAAAATTAAACATTCCAGATGAATTGTCATCCTCGAGAAAAATCCAATATAATGTTTATAAATAATTTAAAAAGAAAACGGCATTCGGTTGCAGTGGCAATTATCCAGTTTGTATTTTAATTAGGGATCTTACAATATGCCTTTATATCGAAAGGTAAAAGAATCGCTGGAAAAGACAGATAACTGTAAAGTTTAAACTTCAATTAAATTAAATCAGGAATATGCATAAGTGTGAGTACTAACCATGCATAAGCAAACAGGATCATGTCTATGAAGAGGTTGTTTTTCATCCGGTGCACAAGGTGGCGATCTTGTGCGCTCTGCAGTCCGGGCGCGTTCTAAATGACACGAGGAAGGGATGACAGGTTGTAAACATGGCGTCCGCCTTGGATGATGATGAAATTGACAATGATGATTATTATTCCCTGCTTAACGTCAGGAGAGAGGTATAATATGAAGTGGCGCTTTGAAGAACTATTTGTGTACATACGTGTGGCCGTCATTCCTGAAACTTTCCTGGACCGATCTTTCGTAGTTTAGTGTATAATCAGAGTTAACGTTAGCCTGGTAGCTAGCTTGTGACCCTCGACATTGATTTTTGTTCTCTGACTCTTTAGTCAGTAATGCTAGATGGAATTGTTTTCGTTTCTCATTAGCGAGTTTGAACTTCACACGGTTTGACACGTGCAACGGGACAACAAGCCGCACAGTTAAAGCTTTGCCAACAATAGCTGTCAAGTCTAATAGTAGGCAAGCCAGATAGTCCAATGAACGTTATGCGATAAGCTTGGCGCTAATGTTAGCTAGCTAACACTTCCAAATTACGTTAATCTTTTCGGGAGTGCAAGAGTGCTAAGTTACGTACCAGTTGTCGCACACTGTAAATTATTAATGTCGGCCAGGTTGACCCTTCAAAGTTTTGTCCTGTCTTTTTGAACATTTTGTCTCATGCCAGTAGAAGTTCAAGTCTATAATGGCATGTATGATCAGAGTTAATAGCTAAGTTCATCAAATGAATGGGCAGAAGTGTAATGTACTTGGTGCTAATTTATTGGTAGGTTTTTTGGATGAATTGTCCCACTTCCATATGTTGTTTTTTTTTTCAAGATGCGTTTTCCCATCCCCTTTGTGATTTAGGCAACGCAGGATGAGCTGAAGGCGGCATACAGACGATTATGCATGCTGTACCACCCAGACAAGCACCGGGACCCTGAGCTGAAACGACAAGCAGAGCAGCTCTTCAATCTCGTACATCAAGCTTATGAAGGTAAGAAAAGGCATGACTACATGTGAGACATTTGGCACCCTCTTCATTTGCACATCCAATTCAGCTGATAATGTTGTGTATATTATGGTCTGCTTGAGGATATTTAGAAAAATGACTGATAATAAACCTACTATAATGTTTTGGGTCATATTGGTGATAGTTGTCCATATCCCCTTACAGTCCTTAGTGACCCACAGGCACGAGCTATATATGACATCTATGGCAAGCGAGGACTGGATGTTGAAGGATGGGAGGTAAGCCATTAGCGATTGTAGTGACCCTTCATTTCACTGCCAAGAATGTCCGCAGGTGAAATAAAATAAAACAATGGTGTATGTGTCACCCAGCAGTTCATTGTCAAAGTCTTGAATTAAAGTTAACCCATTTGTTAACAGATTACACAAGTATATACCACACATAGTGCAAGCGGAATATTTTTTTTTGTGTGAAGCTTGTGCTCACTGGACACCTGTGTGCAAAACTTCTTGTTGGGACTATGATTATTGACCTAATTACCGTAATATTCAGTTCAGTACAATAATTCAGACACATCTGAATAATTACATAACATATATGAGATCCTGAAATAATGCCAGCATTGCTCCTACAGCAGCTCTTCACTTCCATGCTATGAAGCAGCCAGCCAACTATTTGCACTGCTGCACATCATATGTTTTTCTTCCAGGTGGTGGAAAGGAAAAGAACACCGGCAGAGATCCGAGAGGAGTATGAGCGTCTGCAGAGAGAGCGAGAGGAGAGACGGCTTCAGCAAAGGACCAACCCCAAGGTGTGTTGAGGGGAAGATAATAAGCTGTTTAGAGTTAACTGATTGTATAAAGTCATAACTCGCTATTATGCATTTAATACTCATGTATTAAGTGGTGAACTTGTGTTTCTCAGGGAACGATTAGCGTGGGCATTGATGCCACAGACCTCTTCGACCGATACGAAGAGGATTATGAGGACATGGTTGGAGGGGGTGTCCCACATGTGGAGATCAACAAGATGCACATATCACAATCTATAGAGGTAATTGGTCACACCACCTTTTACATAAAGTATTCTACATTATGTTTATGGTTGTGTGTTGGGTCAGAATGTGTGTAATCACAATGTATCTGATGCCCGTGAAGAAAGATCTAGAGCTCTACTTTATATCAAAGCACTTGCTGTATTTGTGTTATGTTTTCTACTGCACTGCAGGCCCCTCTTACCACAACAGACACAGCCATTCTGTCCGGCTCCCTCTCAACCCACAATGGAAATGGAGGTGGAAACATTAACTTGGCCTTGAGAAGAGTCACCTCAGCTAAGGGCTGGGGAGAGGTCAGAATGTATTTTCTTATTTATGCTGCATTCTCATTTGGCACCATCGAAACTACTTAGTCTCTTATGTGTTTTTCGTTGTAATATGGTCACAAAACACAAATCCTCCGTGTCTGAATGACATAGTGTGTCAGTTTTGAGGTATAAAACAATCATTATCTGTGTGTTCACAGCTAGAGTTTGGTGCTGGAGACACCCATGGGCCTCTCTTTGGAATGAAGATATTCCGGAACTTGACACCACGCTGGTATGTCTATAAATAAATTTTTTGAAATTAACACGTTGTATTTTAATTGCCATATGAACATTTTGGTTAAGACTTCAGGGCATTGTTTCCCCGCAGCTTTGTGACTGCTCAGTGTGGGCTCCAGTTCTCGTCGCGGGGCGTGCGTCCTGGGGTCACCACCGTGCTGGCCCGCCACCTCGACAAGAACACCATGGGCTACCTGCAGTGGCGCTGGGGAATCCAGTCCTCTATGAACACCAGCATTGTCAGGGACACCAAGAGCAGCCATTTCACCTTTGCAATGCAGGTTAGCAGCCAGCAGTTAGATTTCACTATCGCACCATTAAATCAACTAGGATTGCTAGGGCTGGGCCAGAATAATTATTATTATAACTTTTTTTCTGCAGCTTGGAATTCCTCACTCTTTTCTGATGCTGAGTTACCAGTATAAGTTCCAGGATGAAGATCAGACAAAGATCAAGGGCTCAGTAAAGTATGTTGTCAATGCAAAATACCTCTTATTCATACTGAGAACTAATCTGACAGTCTTTGTGGTATGTTGTGGCATATAAATTCATATTAAAGCCTTGTTGGTAGTCCATAGTCTTTAATGATTCCACTATGCATTTTTGTATCTATTTGAATCTGTATATTTAGTCACTTTCTGTGTAAGAAGTTGGAGCTGTTGTTAAAATTGTCTTTGCCTGCAGAGGTGCATGTCGTAACTCTGTCTTCCCCCTGCAGATCAGGTTTCTTTGGGACTGTGGTGGAGTACGGTGCCGAGAGGAAGATCAGTCGACACAGTGTCCTGGGGGCCACCGTCAGCGTGGGAGTGCCCCAAGGTGTCTCCCTCAAGATCAAGTAAGTGTGGCTCACTGCTCCAGTTTCCTATTTGCCGTAGCTTCCAGAGGGGTTTTCCCACAGCACTGTTGCCATGGCACCATGGGCATCAAGACGCAGCATCGGGTCAGCCAATCAGGCATCAGACAAGTCACTCCTCAATACCTGTGCATTATAAAACATGTTCACAGTCTATAGCCCTTGACAAATTAACTCTCTACAAATGTTGTATGATGTATATTGGGAACTCAGGACCGCAGCATCTCAATGAGAGCTGGACTCCTGCGTGTTGAACAGTGCTGGCAGAGACTGCAGGTGCATTTATGAAAATGTACGCGCAGGATTAGGATTAATGTGGCACTAGTCAGTGTTGGGATGGACATGCAAGCGTATTTACTGTTGTTCTGTGGTAAAGCCCTTTGAGACTGTTTCACTGAAAAAAGTGCTATGACACCCCAATAAAGCATATAAAAAGTGCTAGTCCACTTATTAGTTAGTGTATGTTTAAAGAAAATAAATATTTACTATAGTTAAAATTTCACCATAACAGTGATTCATCAGACCTTGCCTGCAAAGTTCAGATTTTTGTTCAAAACTCCCATAATCCTCTTTGTTTACTCAGAGAAAATTATTCTATCACCTCCATCTTTGATGTTAACAGCTGAGGAAAAAGCGCTGCAAAAAAGTACTGTGTTCCTCTTTAGGTAGCTAGCTGTGTCCAACAAAACATTTTGTAGCCTTTATCATTTTTGAATGTTACCTCAGTATTTTGCGATTCTAGTGAAGATTTTGCCATTCAGAAACCAAAATATCATCTTAATAAAAACATTAACATTCGCCCAGATTAAATATGTAGCCATCTGTGCTAAATTTTTTGACCAAAGGGAATTATCTATGCACATACACACCATGGAGCTGCAGAGAATCTTTGAGTGGGGTTTTGGGAGGAAGGCTTAGCTTTAAACCTTAAATAAATATAGAAAACTAACTCTCTGTCTGCAGGTTAAACAGAGCCAGCCAGACATATTTCTTCCCTATTCACTTGACCGACCAGCTCCTGCCTAGTGCAGTATTCTACGCCACAGTCGGACCACTGGTTTTCTACCTCGCCATTCAGCGGCTTGTCATCCGGCCGTACTTGCGCGCCCAGAAGGAACAGTAAGAAGTCTCCCCTTATGTAACCGCTCACCTTGAAGTTGATTTGTCTCATAAAAGAAACATTAATAAAAGCAGTAGTACACGTATTATTATGTCGGAGTTATCTTAAGAGCCAATTTTAATTCTCCCTTTATCTCTCAACTCAACAGAGACTTGGAGAAGCAGCGGGAGAGCTCAGCCTCTGACATAGCCAGGAAGAGACAAGAGGCGGAGTCTGCTGTGAGTCCTCTAGGCCTAAATCTAGCCAATCCTGCATTCAGGCATTAGATAAGACCTAAGTACGGGTGTTGTGTCTATCAAGGAACATCAGCCAGTCCCAAATCACTTGTGAACTAACAAAGGGGTTGATATGAAATTAGATAGATGTCTGCAAAATCTCTGTGGAAGGGATTAGCACAATCCAAATGATGTAAAATCTCTTTTTCATTTTTCTTCTTCCCTGCCTGCCTCTGCTTCATTCGTCTGTAAAGGTCTTGCTCATGCAGGAGTCTGTGCGCAGGATTATTGAGGCTGAGGAGTCCAGAATGGGTAAGAGCAGTAACACTTCACCACACAGAGGGGGGAACTTGATTTTTTTAAGCATGATATCAAACTGTAATTCCTGCATAACTGGTTTATTATATTTTAGGTGAAATACTTTGAAAGCTAGGCACGATTGAATGTTAGTCACCTCAAAATCAACTTTCTGAGATACTGTTCCTCTGTTTCTCCCCTCACTGTATTTAACAAATCAAGTCACCCATTACTGAACCCTAACAGCTGCCCAGTGTTTTGTTGGCCCGTTAAAATGAATATAATACGTATGAATTGCCAGTTTGCACATCTTTTAATGCACAAATCCAACCTAAGCCAGAATGGCCATAATTTTCTGTCTTGAGCAGTTCACATCACCTCAGGGACCCCTGAAACAGGCAGAACTCATCTGTGGGTTTCTTGTGTTGATAAAGAACAGGAGAGTTACTTCTGTAGACAACGTGACATTATCTAGGGGGCTTTTGTTGTGACACGGGCGCACTTTCGTAAACAACATTTAGACGAGTGATAATTGGGGCTTTTTTAGTTTGCCTTCGAATAGTACACTAACCAAAAAGCTCTCTGCAGACAACATAATTTTCACCTCGGTTTGGATGGCAAGTGATAATTGGCTTACGATGCCTGTCATTGTGGAGGTTGCTCCGGCTGGTTTCATTACTACAGAGGCACCCCACACTTTGGACTTGTAAAACAACTGTCAAAAACCATGTATAGTAACAGACACACAGCTGCACCTCTTTATCCAATGAATTAGACTTAATGCCATGGTTAAGGTACTGTCTGGGCAGCCTAAAAAGGAGATTCATTATGTCTTCACATTGTTTACTGTGAACTAACAAGTGTCAAAACAATAATTTGTTCACTCCTAAACTACCTCGTAATCACTGCTTAGCCAAACTTTTTGGGGTTTTCATTACCAAGGCCAAAAATTAAGAGGTCACTGTTCAGTTTCGAATCTAACATTAAATATCCGATTGATTGACACTGTCCTTGGCATTGTTTTTTTTTTTTTCTTGCTTAGGTCTCATCATCCTCAATGCCTGGTATGGAAAGTTTGTGACGGACAACAGTAAGAGACATGAGAGGGCAAAGGTCATCGATGTGACTGTGCCACTGCAGTGCCTGGTGAAAGACTCAAAGCTTATCCTCACTGAGGCCACAAAGGTACGTTAATACAGTGCACGATTGCCAAAACCAGTTAACAGGTACATGTACGTATCTAAACCTCCATACTAATCTAGTTTATTCTGGGAGTAATTTCTATTGAATGGATTAATAGGCTAAGACACACATGCTTAGGTATCGTCCTGGTACACAAAACATGCAGATATGTGGATTTACTGCTTATAATGTCTGTACTTTGTGGCGATTCTGTGTGCTGCCGGTACGTGACCTCATGTTGCCTTTCCAGTCGGGACTCCCTGGCTTCTACGACCCCTGCGTGGGGGAGGAGAAGAGCCTGAAGGTGCTGTATCAGTTCCGGGGAGTCATGCATCAAGTCCTGTCAGGGGACATGGAAGCACTCAGGATACCAAAGCAATGTAAGTCTCAATGTCTAGTAATGGCACAGTGCGGCAAAAGTGACCCTAAAAAGCTGCATGCGGATTGTGTCCTTGTTTTTGACTACTTCCACGCAGGCTTTTGATTCAGTAGAACTTAAACTCTCTTCAGTTTCTGCTCCATGTTTCAGGTGGGAAAAATGGGGAAAATGTGCTGAAACATCAAGCATTTATAGATATAAATGATGCAGCATGCTTTTTTTATTATTATTACTTTTTATCTCATTTTTTATCCATTGAGTTGTATTCTATATCTTTAGGTGCTTGCCAACTTTGTTAGTTTTGATTTCTTTCCCTTTACTTCCCCTTGTGCAGCTCACAGGATTGACGCAGACACATAGGAGCCTCTCCGCTGAACAAACAGAGACACGTCGTTGAAAAATGGATAAACTCCTCTTTTAGATATGAGACGGATTTAAGTCCTCGTTCCTCAGAAGTCATGCATTTTCCTTTGTCTTTCTATTGTTCATTCAAATATGCAGGGCGGAGTCAAAGCATCACAGACTGTGTTGATTATGAGTCAGTATCCATGGACAGAGTTGTGGCCTGCTTGAAATTCAAAGTGATACCAAAATCAATGGTTATCTTATTCCCAAGGCCTTTTCGCCTCTTTGGTACCCATTTATTTTTGGTATGGCTTGATCAAGTTATATTGTACTGTATTGTACACAAAACTGCGGTGCCTGTGTAATTGAAGACATGAATGCACCTCTGTATATTTGCCATATAATTAAAAATCAATATCTTCCATGTTGCTTATCTGGTATTTTTTTCTAGAAACAAGAATGATTTTGTTGCTGCCATTTATTTGGAATGTTAAGAAAGTAAGAAACTTTTTATGACTCTGCGAACTGCTGAGCTTTAATACAACTTGGTTATGGGTTCATCTTTGTCATTGATTAGTGACTTGAGTATGTGACAGTTTCGTTCCTGTGGCCTTAACTAGCATTATAAACTGAAGAGATCTCAGAGGCTGTGTTCCTGAGCTCTTACTCAGCAGTCACATCCACACAGGCAGTGTGATAGGATTGTCCTGTGAAGACTGGAAAAGTCTGGTGGTGATGAATGGAAAATAATGAGATGCCTGTGAAACTTTGAGACAGTGACTGTTCAGAATATCTTTGACCTCTTATCTGTGGGTAAATAACTTCATCAGGCTAACCTTTATTATCTATTATTGACTGGTCTTAAGTGGCATCAGCCATTTTAGCTTGCTGCAAGTCATCTGATCTGTTTGCAGACAAAGGGATGCAATCTATCAATTATGAACCATTTCATTTCAACATTACAATGTAGAATTGAGAAGGGAGCTCAATACAATGTGTAGATGAAGTCGCTGCAAACTTTGTCAGATCACATCAAATTTTGTGTGTATGCTCATTAGGCATTACCTTAATTAACCAGGCTATGGACTGGTGGTATCAACAAGAGTGGTGGTGTGTATTGGTATTATGAAGGTGATTCATTCTATGGGGTTGTCCCTCTCATATCAACTCAATCACGTGTTACAGTGAGTAAATCCGTCTACATTTTCGAAAAGTTTTTCGTCCACGTAAACACGTATATTATCGAAAATTTAAAATTTGTCAGCAAAAGCAATCACAATCCTCACGTCCCATGTGACGTGAACGCAGCATATATCAAACCTGCGTAGGAAGAAGTTTAGGAATGGGTGGACTTTCTGTTGATATGTCCTGGAAGTCTGCGTTAATAATATTTATAAGTACTTATATTAAGACGTGTTGTATGGCAATCATTAGTCACTTTTGTAAGTAAAATAACCGATAAATTTGATTTGTATTCTCTTGGGCATCCGACACATAAGTTCCCCTGCAACGGGTTTTCCCGCAGGTGCTGAAACCGTGCACCGCGCACTGGCCATAGACTATGGCACTGACACGTCCCATTTGAACTATGAATCCGTCTGACAGGAACACACACACACACACGATCAGTAAGTCCAACAGCGTTCAGCTGCAGACTCCAGCTCCGACCGAGGCGGGCGGAGTTTGCTGTTTTCATAGACGAGCCTCCTGCTCCCGGCATGTGAGGTGACACAAACCGAGGTAACCTTTATTTACACGTCACTTCAAGGAAGGACTGATTAGTAAACTATTCCGTGAGATATGAACTCCACTCTGAAGCTGAAGGAATATTCACGGCGACTGTAAAATAAGTTAAGTTATCTGGTCTCGACCTCACTGAGAGTCACGTTTACTTTATGTTTATTTCACTTCAGCGTCACTTGCCTGTACTTCCGTGTCTATGGGACTACAGCTTTAAAATTATTAGCCACAATTGCTTTGTATCATCTAGCTTGCAAACAAACCACTACCTGCAGCCATCACAAGAATGAAGAGGAGAGGGATGGGTGCAACTCAGAGCGCCATCACCACTGATTCTACCCGAAATAGGAAGCAAAACCAGAGTCGGGCCTCCAGTAGCACTGTAGATGTAAGTTGTGCTTTATCTCAACGGCTCTCATACATTTGCATGCCGGTAGCTGTAATATGTAGAATTATCAACAGAAAACGTTTCATCGTTTCTACATGAATGGTGAGAGTGTTTATAGCTGTAGTGTGCAGCACCCATGCAAGGCTATGACAAGTCGTTGTAACATTTAATCAGTAGAGCTGACTATAGCAGTTTAGTTTTCCCTTGTCTAAATTACATTATGGATAGGTTGGCTTGGAAGTCTAACTAGTCAAAAAGAAATTGTTGGTATCTACAATTGCTGTTACTACTACTGATTAAATCTATGGTTAAAACTGATCACAAGAACATGCTGCCTTCAAGTGCTCCTTGTTACTTTTTGATCTGCTACTTCCGCGATCGCAGTGGCACAGCAGGACTTTTCAACAACAAGTTTTTTTGTTGTTGTTGGACTGTGTAACAAAAACAATTTATTCATGACCGCTTCATGTACATTTTAGATGTCTGGTGTAGAATATAATCAGACTCCAGGTATCATTTGAGCCTCAACATGGTGTGTTGTGGTATTAACGGGGAAAAAAATCAGTCTGTGATACTCGGTGCATTCCAGATGTGAATTTGTGTTTACTTTTGATTTTACATAAACTCAACCTGTCTTTGTGTACTTAAGATGAAAATTTTGCTACATTTCCCAGTATGATTTTCAGAAACCCCCAAAGAACAGACATGAACTTGCTATTGCAGTCAGCTGTGGGTTACATGTGTAGGTGGAATCAGAGAGTGAAAGTAATAAAGTATGAGCAAGAGACGGGTTTTCCCAGTTCACTATGAGTCACGCCCAGTCCTTTAAACACTTGTGATTAGGGGTGGGACAAAACATTGATAATGGAATATATTGTGATACCTCCTCTTGTGATACATTATTAATACACTTGTGCCAAGTATACTGCAGTATATGTCTATTGAGGAAAGCAATTGCTTTCTACCTGCGATTACATTTGAAGACAATTCTGTAGCCGATGCTCCAGCTTATGTGTTTCCTGTTTTGTGTTCTCACCAGCGTTCAGAGCCATGCCCTGCTCTTCCTCTGGTGGTCCTTGAGGAGATCTTCATGAATCTTCCTCCCCATCAAGTGGTGTGTGTGTCCCGGTTAGTGTGCCGCGAATGGAGAGACTTGGTCGACAGTGACTCTCTGTGGAGAGAGCGGTGTCGAAGAGAGGGCTATCACCTCAACGATCCCACCAAAATCCCCACAGACTGGAGATTGTTTTACTTCTTGTGCAAGAAGAGGCGGAATCTTCTCAAAAACCCAAGAGCAGAACGTAAGAAGCGACAAAACTAGCTTAACCGATCCGCAACTGTCCAGTACTTTTCCTGCTCTGCATTTGCAAACAGTCCTCTAAGTAGCACGACTATGAGGGGATACATTTTAGGGGCTTCATTGGGAATCAGGCCTGAGTGTCCCCCCAATGAGCCAGAAATGATCAGTACTAATTAAACAAGAATTCTCTCCTTTCTTGCAGAAAGATTTAATGACTGGAAGATTTTGGAGAATGGTGGCGATAGATGGAAAGTAGAGGGTCCGATGAAGCCACACCCAGATCAGACAGTCCAGAAAGTGTTTGTAACCTCTTATGGGTGAGTATCAACAGATGTCCAGCAAGTATAAGGCAGTCCAGCTGTATGTTCATGCTATGAAGAACACATTTTCTGCTGTCTATAGAATGTGTAAGAAGTCCCAGCTGATTGACTTGGAGAAGGAGGGTTACAGCCCTGCATTTATGGACCAGTTCCAGCCTGATATCCAAATATCTGATTGGTAAGAAAATTGCACATGAATTACTTTGGCTGCTAGCATGATTCATTTCTTGTCTCACTGAATATGGTGTGCTTTTTATTTAGTCTGCAGTGTTGAGATCCAAGTATATAGTGACCCCCATGCTGCCTATGTTGGCATTAAACAGGAGCACATGGTCGTTATCCCCGCTAAAACTGAATTAAAATGTCATATTTGTTAACCTTTGCAAAGCATGAGAATAACTTGTTATGACTTGCCAATAGAATATATTTAAATTTTTTTATCGTACAATTAAATGTCTGTGTTTGTGTGCGTGTTGCACCAGGTATGCGCCACGATGGGATTGTGGCTGTGAATATGAGATCTGTGTGGAGCTGCTGGATCAGAGGAAGAGGCCCATCCAGACATTCGCTCCTGACACGATTTACTTTGAGCAGTGGAATGACCAGCAGTGGCATCAGGTAAAGAGACACAACATAAAGCACTAATATAAAAAGACGTCAGGAGGATGTTCACAGCCCTAATGATCTTTATTTTTCAGATGACCCATTTGTTCAAGAACTACGGACCAGGAGTGCGATACATCCATTTTATCCACGGAGGCAAGGATACACAGTTCTGGGCAGGATGGTATGGAATTCGGGTTACTAACAGCAGCGTTGAGATATGTCCATCAGTGGACAGATAGCTCTGTGTGCTTCATCCAACATCTGCCTCCTGCCTTTGCCTAAATCTGCACCTTTTCATGTCTCGTCTGCCTTACATCCCCTTTAGTTATTTTGAGTGTTGAAAGATCATTGCTGCTTGAATAAAAGCTTGAATATATGTGTCACTTTCTTTATGAAATGTAATTTTCACTGTCAGATTTTTCCTCAGCAGTATCTTGAGAAGACATGATGTTATGCATGTGTATGCAGTAACATCATGAGTCATACAAATTGATTCAGTCAACTAGACAACTTTGAGAAGTTGAAACTGATTTGCTGGAACAGGGAATGTTAGAATGAGAGCTGTTGTAAGCAGTGTGAAGCTGACTTCTTTTAAATTATGCATATCTCTCTGTGAACGTAAAAGCACCTTCAGAGACCATTAAAAAGTGGTTAACAGGGATGGAAATTTTACTGTTCACCACACCATGGCTGATAATTTTCAAACAGGGGCCAGTGTATAATCATCCACACTCCCAGAACAGCCTTGCAGCAATATCTTTGCAGTGAGGTAACCAAAGAGGATACATGCTTCACACACACCCACGTCCCATTATGAGCCTTAGAAACACAGTTCAGCTTGTAGTCGGTAGCATGCATTCATTTCCAAGTTCACGAAACAATGTACTACACGCTAAATATTCTGCTTTTTTTATACATATATAAATATTCATGATATTTGAGCTTTAGTTGTGTGCCCACTTTCCTATTTGCACTTGGTCTGCCCAGCAGAAAAGTGAGTGTGTCTGCAGGGCAAGATGCCGCATACAGCATCAAAGAGACTTTGCAAATGTTGCCCTATCACCCCTGAATGGAGTATGTTCTGTTGTCTCTGGTGTGAGGTCTACAAAGAAGGGATTTGACCTGTTTATCTGGTCTCTCACTCATGCTCACTGTAGGTAAGGATGACTTACAGTTGGTGTATGCTGCACTAAGCTGAAGGATCAGTACAGCAGAATAATTGTAACCTAAAGAATGATTGCTCATACCAAACGAAAGGCTTTGAATAAAACTTAGCTGGTGAATGTTGCTTTTTTTTTTTTTAATTCACTGAGTCTGGCTAGGGTAAATACTGTGTGCTTTGAGATAGCAGATCACAAATGATTTTGTCCTGAATGATTGTTATTCTGCTGGTATCATGCAATAAATGTCTTAAATGCACTGCTTTGTATATTAACTGTAAGTGGGATACCAGTGATTAAGTGTAATTGTGTGTTTTGTCGTCAAATGTGTAGAGTATACAATTTCTCGTTCTTCCCCATGTCAGCTGTCATACTTTATACAAGTTAAGAAAGTTATATTGGAACAGGTTGGCCGTCACCTCATTTATGTAACCATAAAGTCAGTCAACACTGTGAGGCTTTTAAAGTAAGGTTTATTCATAATACTGGTTTATTGTGACATTTTATCACAAGCAAGATACAGTACAATTTTAATGTCAAACAATAAAAATCATACAATAGCAAGATAATTTTTTTTGTTCACTGTTTACTTGATTTTAGCTTCGCCTCAGCTTTGAATCTCAGTATTATCAATGCATGTTATGTTTTGATTGGTCAATAAGTTAAGAGGGCATTCTCTCTAAATTTGCAGATCAAATTCAAGCCCACTGACCACGTGTGTCCATACTGTAAGACAGAACTGGAAATAGTGCAAGCAGCCTCAATCAAAAGTCTTAACAGGATTTCATAAGAGTGTAAATCAGTTCATAAAGCTATTGTCAGAGTTTCCTGGTGCAGCGGGTTGGTATGGAAGCTGTTCAGTTTACAAAATAGTACATTTTACTGTGGTTGTATGCTAATTAGTAAAAAACAGGAATCAAATGCAGCCAGAAAAATTTAATGTTTGACTGGAAATCAGGAAACGCATTACCATGACATCATTAACCCCTGGCCGTCAAACAGTGAATAATTTGGAGACAATTTTGTGCTTAATCTTTTTCAAAATGAACAGTAACTACATTTTACCACTAAAATGAGTAAAATGCCAATCAAAAACAAACAAACAAAAAACTAAACCATTGTGATCAATGGATCCTCCAATGGAGTGTTCTTTTTTTATTTTTTATTTTTTTATTTTACAAATTCACCAAATTCAGTTTTCCACTTATTCCTCAGCATCTTTAGGCTTTTTCTCCCTCTGACCAGTGTAAATTCCTCCTGTTTTGATTTGGCAAACTAGAACAAACATGGCACACACTTAAGATATTATAATTATAATACTCCTTCAAAGCTTACTTTGCCACTGTGCCAGGAGTGTAGGATTTGATTAACAGGATTTGACCAAATGAAAAAACCTAAGTACATTTCCGTGGTTTCTCCAAAACTCTTCACAAGTTTTCCATTTTCACAAACTTGTCCTGCTTTGGAAAAAGACAGCTTTCAAATTCTATGACTTTCCCTGGATTTTAATTGCCAAAAACTCTGCCAATGGGAGATTAAAAAAAAACAAAAAAAACAATGTCAACAAAGCTGAGTAGGCAGTGCCAGGGATGCATACAAAATACAAATATAAAACTAAAAAGGGAATGACATGAAGACTATGGCATTGGAAAAGGTAAAGAAGCAGCAATAGATGTAGGAAATACGTCAGCACCAGAGCATCTCACTGACCCAACTGAACCGCCAATAATAAAAGTCCTACACAGACATAATTTCAACAGTGGTTCCATGAAAATACCATGAAGATATTTAAGTTACATGAAATTGTTTTAGTATAGCTGTAAGCATATACTATTGCCAAACTGAAGAAGTGTAAACATACTGTAGTCAAAAGTGTTTTTGCAAGTGTCTATCACACTTTGATAACTCTTAATAAATGGTTCCATTCAAAGTATCCAGTGTTCATATCGTGTAAGACCATTTTTGAAAGTCTCAAATCATCTCGAACAGCATCGCTACATACTAAATCTTTCATGCTCAACACATCAAACAGATATGTGGGTTGGTTGGCTGAGTCCATCAGGAGTCATATACTTCATGATATCTCAACTCATGTTGGAATAGGATTTTCCAGCTAAAGCAACGGCTGGACCTCTTCAGTACTGTCAACCTAGATTTACAAGCTGGTGTGGAGAGCCGAGGCCGGGACGATACTTAGAGCAGTACACATTTACGTTTTCTCTTAGGCTCGGGAGGCTCCAGGGCAGCCAGTATTGCCTCATCAAACACATTCTTTAATCCTTTCTGTGAAAACAAAACATTCATATTCAAAACAGAGCTGTGTTTCAAATATTGAAACACTGACATGTTCAGGCAGGGCGCTGAATACAAATGAAAGTTGAAGAACTGGAGCAGGGCAATCAAAATGTTCCTTTATTCAAATGACATAATACAAGATTCCCCTCATGATCAAGTTGTCTGAGTAAAGACAAAAGCCAATGGAAAACTTTGACGTTGCAGTAGTAAAAAAAGAAAAAAAAAATCTATATTACTGTCCAGGACAGCACATGGCATAAATGCTTTGTCGGGGTATAAACAAAACTGAGGAGTTCAATACTGAGGTAATAACAGAAATGAAAGTTAAAAACAAACTCAGTTACACACAGCCAAATGTAAACCTGCACACAACGTGCTGAGAACAGAAAGGAAAAGTAAAGATTGGCACCCTTGTCATACAGGCCAAGGCAGCATGGGCAATCGTGATTAGGCCGAGTTGAAACAAAAGCACACATGAACAGATGGAGAAAAAAAAGTTAATGAGCACAAAGTTTAAAAGAGCATCATGGTTATTTTAGTGACAAATAGACATTTCTTTACAATGAATAAGCAGCAGACAATCAAGAGGCAAAGCAAGATTCAAGAAGACATCAGAACAGACAGCATTTTCTCTTTCTCTGAGTTTCAGGGGGCTCTAAAGCGGCTAGGATAGCCTCATCAAATACGTTCTTCAGTCCCCGCTATAGAAAGAGAAAAGAGGAGAGAAGGAAGGGCAGACAACACCACAGTTAGATCCAAGATGGAGGTTATAGCTAAAGGTTGTTAGCAAAAGACAGAGCAAAGCATTTTACCATTGTTAAGCAGCTAACTGCCAGGGCATACTCTCACCAAACCAACCAACATAAATAGCTGCTTAATGGAACGTCTTACCTGTGTTAGGGCTGAACACTCGACGTATTTGACTGCCTTAAGGTCCCGGGCCAGCTTCTCTGCTGTCTCAGGGGTGATTGGCTTCTGTTTGTTCTTGGCTAGCTTCTCCACTGTGGAGGGGTCGTCTCGCAGGTCGATCTGAGTCCCTACCAACAGGAACGGGGTCTTGGGACAGTGGTGAGTTATTTCAGGAACCCACTGTAGAGGAAAGACCGAGGCAAAACATCACCAAAATGCAAACACACTATTACACGAGGCGATTTTATATGTAGGATGTGATTCATAAAAAAATACTATGCAGTCAGTTCTGTTGACAGTATAATTCTGGCATATTACATGATTGCCAACATCATAAACACCCCCCCCCCCCCCCCCCACTTTTCTTTTT
>OMLF01028542.1:5119-20796 GCA_900302615.1 Holocentrus rufus
GGGGGAGAATATTTTTTTTTTTTTAATATATATGCAGAATGTAATTGGGCTGCCTCTTTTTATCTGCAATCATCTCTAATAGAAAACTGCACCACTACACCTGGCAACAACAAACAGCTGACCTTTGACATCCAAGCCAGTTATACAGAGATCCCAGGAATGGAACGATGGTCCCACCGACACCCAGTGTTTCTGTCTTTGCAGCTGGGGGACTACAACGAACACAAAGTGTCTGGGAGAGACACGCTGTGCCAGAGGGACACATTTCCCAGTCTTCCATTGGAAAACAAAAGTAATCACTACCTGCAAAGCTGCAGGGCTGCGCTCCATTGTGTGATCATAGTTTATATTGTACTGAGGATGAGAATCTCTGGTTTCACTTCAGTGCTGGCAATGTTAGATGGGTTAGCTGCATGTAAGCAACTACAGAGAGGTTCATATGCCTGAGCATTTTGAAAGAATCACGCAATCTTTTATTTCTTATACTGGACATAATTAACCTGCAGATTGAGGAAACCCTCAGGAAATGTCAGTGAAGACTGAAAAAAATGAGTGAGAAGGAGTTGAGTTGAGAGAAAGAGTTAATCTCTCCTCTCCTTCACACCCATCTGGACTATGTGAAAGTAGCTCCTCCTTCCAGTGGATGCTTCGGACATGATCCAGAGTCTCACATTTCACCATTTAGTGTTGATGTTCTCCCCCTCCTCCACCCTCACCATCAAATACCACCCCCTCCTCTCCACCACCACCCCGCTGAGTAACCCTCATCATCACCCTGGTGCATCCGCATACGTCACGGCTCTTTCTGCACATGTGCATCTTGCAGGGGCTTGTGTTTACATGGTAATCCGGCTTGTGAAGATGGGGTGAGCCTATGGGTGGCAGACAGAGTATGCACTAGAGGGGGCCCTTCTGTGGGAGCAATCCCAGCCGGCCTTACATGGGAATCACTTCTATAGTGCTTTTGGATACAGAGAGCATAGTTTATTTGTCTCGGTGGTGAAGAAGGTTGTGCTTTCTTAGTCGAAGACAAAATTAACAGCATGCAGCTGAGCTCCAGTGAGGCTTTCTCAAATCACCCCTCTTACGTTTTAGGAATGTGCTTTGAACATTAACTGAACATTTCTAAGTACTGGGCTGCAACAAAAGTGGTGGATTCAGTAATGGAAGATTCGATTCAAGGTTCAAGATTTGTTCAAATGCCCAGTCTGACATCCCTTTTCCACATTTTAGGGGGGGAAAAAATCAAATCAATTTGTCGAGACATGCTTAGGTTTTGATCTTCAGACACCATCTGTTTATTTTGTGCTTTGCACAGATATAAGGAGCATTTGGCCAGAAGGTGGCATACTCAATTCCCTTATGGATGCCAACCCTCCATCTATTTAATTTGGCTTCTTGCCTAGATAATCTCAAAATGTGTTAAAACTCCCAACCATTAAGTACCAGTGCTGCATGAATATGAGCAAATCTATTATGATATGCCTTCCTATGATCAATAGATTCAACTTCAGCTAACTAGAATAACTTTCGCAACAGGTATAAACCAGAAAAAACAGAAAAACAATGCAACACAATGTGCCAATCCCATTTCCTCTGAGGTTAACACAAAAAAACACATGGGTAGGGTCAGGGATGTCATCTGTTGCCTCTCAGCTCTGGTCTCCGGCTCGGCTGACACTGATTCTTAAGTCTTGATCTCCTGTGAAATCTCAAGTGCAGGCTTTGCTCCACTGATGGGAGGGGTTGTTTTCCCCGGGCCACATTTCACTTGCCAGGCTGTGCAGACGAGGCCTCACAACGTGATGATCCCTCGGGGATCGTACTGATGTGTTTTCACTTCAGAGCTGCGGCCATGTTGGCAGCATGACCTTTCACTTCAGACTCGACACTAAATACAGTCCTAGAGATGGATGGGGTTCATAGGACAATATTAGAAAAAGTAGCAGTTGTTTCACACTAATTATTCCATTCCTTTTGGGATATTATAATCATTTCTCAGCTTGATCCTCTTGCTCTTGTCTCTCAGATGCAGCATGAAATAAAGAACGAGAATAGAGTGAATGTTATTGTTAAAGTGCAAAGCCGACAGTATGATTCATCCTTTCTGCACTGAAATGTTTGGTCTTCCAGCAGGGTGAGTGTGCTTATACTCAACCAGTCAGTGAGATTGCTGTGCCACAGAGTCCAGACAAAGAGATCACTAGGACCACAGTAATAGACTCCACCTTTTCCCCCCATGATTGTCCATCCCCAAATATGGAACATTTAATTGACTTGGGAGTGTCTGGTTGAGGAAAGAAAAGGGTATTTGCAGAATCAAATGTGGTGTCTGGAGAACTATTTTAAGCCCGGGCCAATTCAAAAGTTGAAAAGTAGACTAGACAAGGAATACATGACGATCCTGTGCTGTGATTTATTAGATCATCTGAGAACTGTTGAGTGTTTGAACGTTATAGTGACTGTACAGCTAGTTGAAGTGGATGTGGGTGGAATATAGCTACAGGTAATGTTAAAAGGAGTAGTCTACTTGTTTTGGCTTGCACTGCCCTAAAGGTGCTGGAGCAAAGGCTTCATATGCAGACAGAGATTCAGGACTCTAATGCGTGCCTGCATGCACACACGCACATGCACGGATGCACACACACACCCACACCCACACACAAACACAGTAAGCACTTGTTTGAGACTTACTTTAGCATTATTAACTAGACTATGTCATTTCCCTTCAGCTTCAGGTGACAAGAGTATATATTTTGGGTTCTGTCTCCAGGCAGGATTGAGCTTAGTCATGAACAAAAACGATCAAACATGATACAGTTTGCTGCCATGGAGTGAGCTAAACAATAAGTTTAATAAAGAGATGCGAAATCTGTTTAAAAACAGACATTTTCTTATTAGAAATCAGCACAAAGGCCTCTCTCTGCATAGAAAGGACTTCAGATTCTCAGTTCCATGATGTTTTCTGACAATAAAAACATTTTAATGAAAAATTACATATTTTGGTTTGCCTTTAAAGGTTAAACTACCAGTCAGTAGTCCAAAAAGCAAATTCCTGCTGTGTTCTTCTGTTGGGACCTCCACTCTGCCTGAACTCTCTGCTCTGTACTGAGGAAGCAGAGGTGGATCTGCAAACCACAAAGTCTAGCAGTGTTGTGGATGCCGAGTTTTCATAAATAAAGACACAATCGTTCACACATTTTGTGAATTATAATACAGTCTGTCATACACACATGACACGTTACAGTTAAAATTCCTGACTGGCTTTATCAGTTACAGCAGTATGGTCTGAGTTTAGTAGTGGCACTATTTGCTATAGGCTTATATGATGCAGTTGGCAATTACTTTGAGTGAATGAGGATGGGATTAACACGGGCGTTGATTGCCATGGGAAGTTTTCCGTGTGTTTCTCAAAAGAAAACAGTCAATATCTATAATGAAGTGAGCTGCACATATGGACTGTTTCTGCAACAGACCAAAAAACAATAAGTTGTCCCACAAACTGAGTCAGAACTGCTTCTATTTTTCCATCTAAATGTTTGGTTTCCAAAGCTGAAGTCACAGTGCAGAGCTGGGCAAAACGCATCCAGCAGTACAGAGCCTTAAATGCTTCCAGATGCGTCTTGAAATTGAACTCATGTGCTGTGAGAGAACAAAAAGATGTTCCACTTTCTCTCATTTATCCAAGCCTGTTGCTGTCGTCCCTGTGTCGCTTCTCTGCCTAACTCAGACACACTTAGCTGATGTTACCTGGGAGTTTTGCTGTCCCATGAGAAGCTTTGGGGTCTTTATGATAATATCCAAGTGTGTGAGAAGCGTGTGAATGGTAAAAGCATTCCCTCAACCCAGGATATCAAATTTCATGGAACAAGGAACGGAAAACTTTAGACACACACACAAGCTTGCTGAAAATTTGGAAAAAAAGTGAACCTATGGCTGGAGGTGGGAGGACCATCTCAAGGGCTATAATCATTTAGTACGCTTGACTGCTGTGAACTGCTCAATAAAACCCTCTGCTTGCATGATAGGTCAATATAATCAAATACAATAATGCTACTGCACATGGTATGACACTGACAGGTAAAAGGAAACTGCAAGTTGCATAGTCTGATAATAAACTGCATTATTTCATGGGATGGTATTTCTCTCCACGGGGCAGGGAGAGGTTGGGTGGGACTGGGCTGGGTCTGGTGGGTGGGAGAAGGTGGAGACTGATGACGCTGCGCGCACATGGTATGCACCCCAACCCAGTGAACTTTCAGGACGCCCCAGGGTGGCCACTCTTTTAGACTGGGTGCTTTTCCCCCTCCCACTGCTGAAGGATGTTGGGAGGGCAGCGCGGGGGGGTTAAGTGAATTGAAGAACTTGAGCAATGTGAAAGGCAGGTAGGGACAGGACGAAAACTTAAGAGGGGGAGGGAAAGAGGAAAAGAGAGAGAGAGAGAGAAAGAAAGAGAGAAAGAGCAAGATGGGTTCACGGAGGTGGAGAGTGAAGATGTGGCATACAAACAGGACATAACGAGAAAAAGAGAGGCGAGAAGAGGCATAAACAATCAAATCTTCAGCTGCATCGTGTCTGGCTTTTGCAAATGAGCTCTCGGGTTGCAGATGAGCTTAAAAACCAACGGTGTGGACATACAGCTGTTATGCACTAATCTCTTATAATAACAGTTTCCCTTCTTGTAATATCAGACGATAGACGAAGCAGAATACATTTGGTGTCTTGTAAAGGGGCATCGCTCCAGGAAAGTTGCTGGGATGAGGAATGCAGTCTGCTTAGTGTCTCGACATGTTGAGGGAAAGGCAGTGGGCTGAGAGGGGTCCAGGGCTCAAGCTTTGCCTCCATAATATTTGGGGTCAGTATGATCTCTGCGGGTGAATGAAAGATCCCTGTCTTTTAAGAGCTGTAAGAGCCATCATTTATCTAAGATTTCACCCGTCTTGACCATTGGGGTGGTGTACACGCTTTCCCAAAGACGCACAATGTAAATTAATGGTTTTGCCTGCTCTAGAAAAGCAGGTTTGCCCATCAAAGTAAATTTTAAGACAATATTTGAGTTGCAAAACCAAACGATCATCTAGGTAGCTCTGCAGTGGTCCTGTGGCTCAGTGCTTAAGTGCAGTTATTAGGGACAGAGGGGGTGAAGGGACAGGAAGCTGCGGCTCCTGCCTTAAATGTGGTTGGCAACTGTCATTGTCAGGTAATTATAACCATTAAACTTAATGAGAAGTCTCACCTCTGTAACTGCTAGTTACACCTCTGTTTGGACAGGATGCCATATAAGTGCTCGTTCTGTAATAGTTCCATCAGATTCTGTAGTCTATACATTCTCTATAAAACCCTTAAAAAGGACTTTCTAAGTCTTAACCTAGACGATGTTCTCTAACTGAGCTGGATCTGTTTTGAATGAACTGAGATACTCAGTGAGCTGTTAGGATGACTCATTCTGTTCAGACATCGCCTCACAAAAATGTGGCTTGCTCCCCTATCGAATAAGAATGTAATGGTCAGGAAACAGTGTTGACCAACTTGACCAATGGTCATGTTTAATGAAGAGAATAGTAGTGTCTAGCTTTCCCATTGGTGTCTCTATTTTTACATAGACAAAACATGCAGGCCTAGCTTTCACTGCTCTTATAGCATGGCATGGTGCATGTTATTTATTATGTTGAGAAAAAAGTAGCAGAAAGATAAAAGACTGTGAAAAAGTGGAGATCAACTCAGGTTGGCTATCCATAAAATGATGTAAGAAGACATTAACAGAATGGATAAATAGGATAAATAAACAGCCTGATGCTTCACAACTGTAAAAACTGAAGTGTAAAACAGCTGTTGTTGTTTCATACGTCAGCAAACTAATTTGTCTAATCTTCTCGGGTCTTAGGACGAGGGACAAGATCAAAGTCATCATGGAAACCCCCTCTCATCCTCTCTACAACCAGATGTGGCACAAAGCAACAACAACTAGCTACTTTATATTGACATTGTGTCCCCACACACACTTGGTGGAGATCTGCACTCTGGTAATGCACTCATCAAGTTTTAAGTAAAATTTATGATTTTATCGTATCGTACACAATGTAACCCAGTAACAGTAGCATCTATAACAATAACAGTGCCTATAAGTAGATTAATGGTGTGAGAGCCTATATGTGGGGATTAATCCACCATCACCATGCAAGCTCAATTTTGTTAGAGTCCTCTGCTCCTCCCTTTTTTCTCTGTGGTTGATTGTTACTTTTTTTTGTCTCTACTTCAAACTCAAGACATTGTTGTTTTTTTCTTCCTTTCTGCACCTCAGCCAAGTATACTCCCTCTGTTGATGTGGCAGGCCTGGGAAATGAACAGTTGATGCTTTACAGCATGTCAGGCAAAGCCTTCCGAAAACAAGCGCCTCCTCTTTTGTTTGCAAACGTGGACAGAAGAGAAGAAGAAGAAGAAGAAGAAGAAGAAGAAGAAGAAGAAGAAGAAGAAGAAGAAGAAGAAGAAGAAACTATCATTTACATGCTAGCAACACAGTGACACAAAATGTTATGTATAACAAATGACCAGTGGTGGCTAGAAAATGTGGAGACCATGTCTTGTTTTTTTCTTTCATTTTTAAACGCTTCCACTTCATCATGCATTTAAAATGCTGTTAACTGTGGAGACCATCTTAACCGTGGAGATGCATTGTACCCTGTTGAGTCACCAAAGCACCCAGGCAAAGTTCTCATAGTCAGAGGCTGTAGCTAATAACCTCAGATTTCCCCCTATTGTACAGAATCCGTAAAGGGTTACTGATAAATGATTTCCATCTACTGCATCATCAGCTGAGCCAGGAGAAGGAACAAAGTTTTATAGCCAACTATTGCACGACAAACTCTTCCAACAAGAAAATCTGTTGAGGGGACAGACAGACAATAAATGATTGAACAAGGTGCGTTGCAGGGCCAGTGGAAGAGCTGAGTTTCCTGATGTGATGTGGAGAGAGAGAGAGAGAGAGCGTCCAGACATCTTTCCGCCCCTTCCAGCTGAACAGAAACCAGGGAGGGACAAACCACTAATCTAAATATGGGCACACACCCGCAGCCAATCAGAGAGTTAACATTCGTTTGCCCGCCCACTCTCAATTCACCCTAAACCCTCTACCGTCCCTTATTGTAGTTAAACATGTGACGTGGAGACCACAGAAGCAGCAGTTTCTTTTTTACCATCCCTATCCGCCTTGGTCCAGCAGTCAGTGTGTCTGTTCTCCCCTCCTCCTGAGCTCTGTGTATCTTCCCTGGTATTTCCTTTGAGGAGCCTGTCACAAAACTCTGTTTCCCAGCCGAAACACTGAAACTGATGTTAGCTGGTTACAGAGAAGAATCGTGTTTGGAGTGCAGCCCTATATCAGTATCAGGACATGAGGCAATGCCTGAATCTCCTCACAGCGGGAATAGATGGCAGTATCACACTTCATGCAGGATCCATTTTAGTGCTGCTTAAATGGTTCACCCATCTGCAGCTGTAAAACATGCTATGAAATGCAATAAAAGCATTCCAGACCTGTAACTCTCTTCATCATCCACCTGAACTTCTATCAGCCTCATTTTTTGATATTTCCACCCTTGCAAGTGAGGTCGTGTCTGCAGGAAAAATGGAGAACCGCAATCAACATGAGACACCATTTCAGTGACTCATAGAAAGTTTACAGTCTCAGATGAGCAAAGGGTATCAAATTTCTCAGAACAGTTCACTTCCATAGCTGCCATCCCAGCCAAAACTGTGAGACCAGGCAGCGCCGAGACAGCCATCCGAGGAGAACTTTGACGTGGAATCCTAACCCCCATCTTGCAATTTTGTGTGGGCTGGCCTAACTGGAGCTAAATCTGGTTAAAATATTGTAATGTGGATCTAGCCGAGGAGGTTGTCCAGCTCAGCCCAGTCTCACCCCTCTAATGTATGCAGCTTGCAACGTCACGTGAATTGTGTTGCTCCTGATCACCAACAGAAGGCGTTCGGCTTCATATGTTTTTATCCAGCGGTATTGGACACAAACTTTAAGATAGATCTAACCATGCAGCCCTTTCTCTCTCCATCTGTCTCTTTCACTGTCTATGTTTCTGTTGCTCTTGCTCTCTCTCTCATGTAGCTACATTCCAGCAACACCTTCATCATCTTCGGATTGCTCAATCTTGCCAACATTTAGACTGAACGCTGCACCACAGAGAATGTGATGCATCTGATGTGTTTGAAGCTGGATGTGTTTCAGGAGTCATGCACCAGTTTGCCCTACCTGCCTTGGGCTCGTGCAACTCTACAATTACTGTGCCACTTCCCTTCTTGTGCAGTCAGAAGTTGGAGTCACTATAGTGTTTCTAAAATCACCATATACCTCATTGTAACCACGATGTTACAAAGACAAATCGCCCAGATCTTTGTAGGTGTAGTCAATGCCTCCCCTCCCCACACGCCTTTTAACATCCATAACATCCCTTCCTCTTCCAAGCTGTGTAAAACCTGTCCCTTCATCCTCAGCACCCTCACCTCTACCTGCCGTATGCTATCTATTAGCTGGGGGAAGCAGGCCTGCTTTATGGAGCCCTATCACTGGGGAGCCTGATCCTGGCTTGGTTTAATCACCTGGATAACCATCAAAAACACCCAGTGGCCACAATCAGCACTTTTGGTTCAGGCTGTAAAGACCCTTTGTTTTTCCTATACGTTATTCCGGTTACTTTAGCATATTTAAACGCAGTATGGCTTCCATTCACTCGGCCTGACCATAATGCACAGCCCTTGGGGCAAAGGGTTTCACTAGGAACTATTCTGCCAAAGAACTGTACTGGGGTATCTGGGAAAATATCCTTTTTGCATTTTGGGTGTTTCTTTAAGTGTTTCTTTAACATGGCAAAAGCATGGGCATTTACTCTACGCTGGAATTACAGTAAGAAAGTATAATCTAAATCACCAAATAAAATAAATACCATATATACTTCTACACATGGATAGCTTGCACTCCCATTCTGAGCAAGGGCATTATTTTCTGATAAAGCGATGAGGATCTGTCAAATTTTACAAAAGCAGTCGTGCATCTCACTGTGCAACATAAATAAATCCAAACCATATCATGTTTAATTGTAATTATTAACCAAATAAGTGTAAAAATGTGACAGTAACTTGTTACATCCATGACAGTCTATTTTACTCTTAATCCTACAGTGCTGTTACAAGATGGAGGATTTACTTTAATAAAATCATAGATACAAGAATAGTTGTATGACTAAAGGCCCTACTTTTTTGCATATTCATTTTCCACTTACGCAAAGCAATGTACTCCTATTTAGCCCTCAATGGAGGCCTTTGAGAACCCCAGCCACCTACTGTACATTTTCCAAGGGCCCCAAACTGCTTTCTGGCTCCATATTAAACTGCTGAAGTACCCAGAGCTATTGTAAAACACTCAGGGGTGCCACAACACCTTGAATAAAAAATCCCTTGATCTTTTAAGTCAGTGAATAATGAAGGCAGCAAAAGAACCTCTTTTAAGGGTGGACTTGCCACTGTGAGGACCCTGGGATATGGATCTCGGTTTACTCTCATAAACACTCAGGTAAAAGCGTCTTTTTGCCTCCAACAAACAGATGCTGGGCTTTGATCTGGCATTATGATGGCCAAATACATTTTTATGATAAAGGATAACAGATGCGGAGCTTTAAAATGATGTGGAGGATCAGCTCTGGATAAGTTTGTTAACACAGATTTGGTAATCTAAAACAAATTTTGTTAGTTTGGCCCAGCATAATGGAGTGCTTAGATGTCACATCTAAGAGTCAGGCAAGTCTAGTGCAACAGAGGTCATTATATTGTGTTTAACAGAATAAAATATTTGGCCTGAGTAATGCACACCCACTTCTCAGCGAGGAAGACAAGCAGAGAGAGACATGTTTTAGTCCTCATTTTGATCAAACTACTTGGCTACTGTCTGCAGAGACGATGTTCGCTCAGGTTGCAGTCCCAGCATCCAAGAACCATCTGGTTTTGTCACTCTTGGACACCTTTAGGGCTCGACTATTAAACTCATCTCGCTAAGATGTGGCTGGAAAAGAAATTAGGCAGAGGACAGCCGAGAGCAGTGAGGGTGGGAGTGTTTAGGAAAGTTTTACTCAGTGAGAGGATTTCCTCACCTGTCTTAGACCCTGTCCAACATGAGACCAAACATATCAACCTGTGTTAATGTGCAAAAATGTGTTTGTGATCATAGAAAACAGAACCGTTTCTGTTTGTTTCCATCACATTCATACCCTATTTATGGGTTTGAGCTGGTTTTGAGTGGTTCAGTGATTAATCAACCAAGCTGATCCCAGATCAGTGTCTATGGGCGACTCCCCTCACCAAGGATGGAAGAGGATCTCAGGAGCTTCTGCTACTCTCATTGGTCCTTAGCAATATGTCAAAAAAAAGGGCAGGACCTCTTCTTGGTGCTTGCTTCTTATTTCAGAAATTGGACTTTTGCCATCTGACATACCACAAGCTTAGATCCAAAGGCTTCAAGTATTAAGAAGGATTGGGGCTTAGTGCCTGAGGAACTGTTTTCAGACAAACAACTGTTACTCAAAATTCTGTTAGTCCTTTACATAAAATTTTGAAATACTCCTGTCAGTCTTTTACATCAAAGTTTGAAATATTCCTATTCACTAAATTCAGAGATCTCACAAAATGGCTGTGCTTTGAACAAGGGGAGGATCGCACCTCCCAAATTTTCTACATTTATACTGTCATCCAATTCCTTGTTTAAACACTGGCCAGACCAGACAGAGGTAGACGCAGCATAGCCAAACATCTCTCTCGTTCTTTCTCTCTCTCTCTCTCTCCATTTCTCTTTCTGTCTGTCTGTCTGTTTCTCTCCCTCCCCCTTCCATCCTCCCTCTCTTCGCTCTCAGGCAAAAGACCAGGAATAATAGGAGACAGGAAAGTAGCTCCAGTGCAGCAGTGTGTGTGGGGCCAAGAACCAAACCCAAAGGCTTTTTTTCCTCACTCCGTAACCCTCTAATTTAGCATTTATTTTAGGATGAGAGTTTATTGAGAAAACTCTTAGTGCCATGCCAAAAGCGTGGCAGTCAGTTGACAATCACATTGTGATATTCACTCACTGCCCTTCGCATTCATCTGTGACTTACTCGTCTGAGAATGACAGGTTTTGCTGCTCTTTAATTCAGGCCATTGTGGTGTTGACATGTTTAGGGTGCTGAAGATCACTTGACAGCATCCAGCGTAGCGGAATAGAGAAAGTTCAGTGCTTCAAAAACGCAACATAAGAAGGCTTATCTGTCAGAAAAAAAGGCTCATTTAGACTAGAGCCCTACATGGAGTCATTAAGTGACAGGCGGATAAATCAGAACACCTTTGAGTGTGTCATCCTCAATCCTTCAATAAAAATAATGACATTTTAGAGACACCTAGACAGAGACTAGTCAGATGATTGCTTGTGTAGTGAGAGGTAGGCCATCCCAGGAAGGTGGGCTGCCAAATGAGTGACCGTTCTGTCTTTATGAGACATTTTAACGGGTGCAGTTAAGTGAAGAATTGCAGGGGGGCAACGCAGTCCCTGTTAAAATTCCACTTGCCACATGGCATGGTAAAAGAAGAGGACAAATGGGAGAATCTCATGGTGGGAGTGAAGATGCTCACCTGGTTTCAGAGCCAACCAGGTGTCCGTGCAGCATAACTGCATTTACAAGCAAGAATCACAGTTCTTTGTTTTAATGGCAGAATAAGGCTGCAGCGGGTTTGGCCAGAGCCTTCACTGTCACTGAAGAAAAATGACTGGAGGAAGCTGTCAGCATTACCCATTTTTAGAGTGATTATACCTTTACTTTGACTGGCATCAAGCTAGCCAAGTCACTCACTGAGAAGCAAATGTCTGCTGAGTTTGATATCCTGCAAGACTACAAAGACTAATGAGCAGGTACCTTATAAATACAGCCGAGTGACACAGGCAAGCTGAATATTGACTGCTTTTGATTTCTTAATAGAACATATTTAGCACTGCAACTGACAAGTGCTGGTGAATGAAGACTTGGCATAATTCATAATGTAACACTTGTTATCACATTAACTCCCTAACGCAGGTTTTCTTAAAAATAAAAATGATGATTACACGGTTTCCGCAATCAGTTATACAGTTGGAGCTCAAAGAAGGTGCAATAAAATATTCTGTTTCATGACGGTTAAAGATGGAAAACCAGAAGTGCAAAGCGATAATCATCTTAAAAACCTCTTCCAGTCTATACAAAATGGAGAATCAAATCCAGGAGGGCCAACTTCCAAACATATCAGGATTAAATGTAACAAAGCAAACGGAAATTTTAAATCATACATGTGTTCTTTTATGAAACAATATATTGTGGAGGAGTTCTGCTGGTTCCAAGTTTGAGTAAATTTGCCAGATATTACACTCTGCAGTTTATCTAATAAAATACTGCAGAGGTAGGGTCCTTCCTCATCAAAAAATACTGTCAACAGCCCTTGAGCAAGGCACTGAACCCCTAACTAGCACACAAAAGTGCAACTATTGCAACTACTTCCAACCTGTTGCTGTAGATATCAATGTGTTTTAAGTCAAAATACTTTGCAAAATACCTGTAAAATATGCATTATCCAGTTTACATAAATTATAGACAAATTCACATAATTATAATAGGATAACAGTTTAAAGACTTGCCCCTCCTACATCCCACCCCCATCTTTAGTACTTCCTACCCTACCAACATCTGAAAGCTGTTAGTCCTGCATTTTCAGGGTGACACAGGCAGGAGGCAAGCATAAATCTTATTCCTCCTCCTCTTTCAGCAGCAGCGGCGGCAGTGTCTGAACATGTGGCTGGCACCAGGTTACCACAGCATGATCAAAACCTCTTCTCCTGGTGCCTCCAACGTGGTGAATACTGTGTTACAAAAAGTTTAACTCATGCCAGAACAAGAGCAAATATGGGATATCGAGTAGAAATGGAAACTTAAGTCTGAAGACTGAAATGACTGACTGACATGCTGTCATTTGTCAGCTTGGCTTGAAGTGGATCATGGGGAAATGATTTGGACTTTACTTGAAGATTCACTGAGTTTCAAGGCCTGACTTTGAATTGAGCTTAAGAGGCCCCAACATTATCTTTGCAGCATTTCTGTCTCTTTATCCCATGGAAACTATCATTGTTTGATGATTCATGGAAATGAGTAATTTAGTGCAGATAATTCAAAAAATCAGACTCCACTTGCATTCTGCCTTCAACTAACCACCTTTGTTTTCTGTTTTCTTTCAATCACATGTCCCAGATATGGCTTTTAGCTGGCCATTGTGCATCCCCAGATAGCTTCTAGGGATGCAAAATGACCAACAAAAAAAAAGCCACACAGGGGCACTGTATCATCAAATGACAGCAAAATGTAGGCAAGGATCACTGTTGCAAGCAAATAAACTCAAAGTAACAGTACTATCTGGCACAGACAGAAGGCAAGGCAAGGCAAAAGGAAGTAAAAATTGCTATCAGTATATGTGATCAGTGTGTGTTTACTTGAATGAATGACATGGCATTCTCAAATTGCCCCACGAGATGAAATGAAGTCTGATAAAGTAAGCAAAACTACAGCTATCTGAGATTTAAAAAAAAAAAAAGAAAAAAAGAAATTGTTGTTGTGAACTATGATGACTGAGGGATCATAGCTTTTCTTGCAAGTATGCTGAGGATTCAGACGTCTGCCAGAGATGGATTTATTTGTCTTCTCAAAGATCTCTTTTTGCGAAGTGAGAACAACAGCATAGAGCAAGAGAGAAAGCATTTAACGTGGCAACTTTACTCACATCCTCCCCATGAAAAAAAGAGGAGGTGAAAATAAGGGAGGGAGAGGAGGAAGGAGAGAGAAGGCGACTGTGGCCATTTAAATGGCTAAAGTCATATACACTCCCTCTGCTAAACAGTGGGTTAAGAGAACTCATTTTGCCCGAGTTGGATGTTAGGGGAGGGAGAATAGACCACACTGCATTCTTTTGCATTGAGGTCACTTTTTTCTTCTCAACCGTTCTGAAGCACTCGGCAAACCAAGGGCAGGACTGCAAGCTGTCTGTGGAGCATGTGGGATCTACTGCACATGCTCAGAAGACAGAGGGCCTACTGGTGCTTCCTTTTCCTGACACAGACTGAGTTCCCAAAAGCATCATAGTGGTTTGCCTACTTTAGAAGATGAACTAGAGAGTGAAAAGTGGGAAACTGTGACTTTGTTATTGGGGCTGTTGTGACCATAACTTTGCCTGAGGCCATGTTCACATGGATACATTTTTTTGAAAATGCAACTTTATTTATCCGTCGAAAAACTACACTTACCTCTTGTGTTCAGAGTTAGCTAACAGTTAGCCAAGCACAGTTCAAGGGCTGTCACAGGGGGAAATCTGTAACATTTCTTTTTTACTTTGGTGATACTTATATTCCCCTTGACACAAGCTGTATATTACTGCCGATTTGTCAACCACACCATCTGAGAGTCTTTTAAAGACCCATTCCAGGCATTGATTAAACCCTAAGAAACTCATCTCTGTTCAGCAAAATTACATATTAAGTTAATACCTACATATTACGTTTTTCCATGAAAAATAAAACATTTCTTCATGCCTTAAAACGGCTTAGATGTAACTTTGCTTTCATTTAGTATGCGCAGATCTATGATTATGCAAATAATCACCGCCTCTATTCAAATCTCCACCAATCGCGCACCAGCTCACCTTCAACTCTGCCCACACAAACCTCTGCCAGTTTTCTGTTTTGCTACTGAAGGTTATGCTACACAGTGGCAAGTGGTAATATAAGTGTAATTCATCAATAAATGTTTGAACCAGAGGCCAATTCTGAGGCCTACAAGTTGTCATTTTTTTACTTAACATTATTGCTCTCTATAATGTTAGAAACAGAACAGTAATAGATAAAATGAGCTTTCAGGTTGACTACATTTTCAGCTGTGTGTTGCTAATGTTAGGCAGATAAACCTCGGCCCTGATGGCCAGCTCTGATAACAGTTAACATTACCTATCTTGTAAAAATGAACACGCAGATGCTCCGTTAGGAAGAAACGCTTTGGAAACCATAGAAAGTCTCTGGAGAAAGGCAGCTAGTGAACTTTATCAAGTTTAACTACGTTAGCTAATTAAGCAAATAGATAGTGAGATACTGAGGCTGCGATTGGTTACTGGTCTGTGACGAACCGGCACTTATGTGCCCTGCGTCAATCCGGATTTCTGGTAGTCCAACAAGGAGGTGGTGTTTTGACCGGCAAGCAAAAACAATGCACTATGACGAGCGGAGCACATCCGTTTTTAAAACAAAAAGAACCATTCAATACCACAATGGAGTCCATGTTCTCCTTTACCACGATCTGAATGATTTACACTCTGAAAGTCAGCTACACAGCCAGCAGGCTGCACAACACACTGGCACTTGTTTACCCAACTATGCGTGCGCTAAGGGAGAAAAATAAAGGCATTTAATGCAATTTTTGAAAATCTAAATAAAATAAAATGAAAAAAAAATCAGCCTAAAATTAATCTCATGTTATTAACGTCTTACTTTGACACCTAAAACAAAACACTTTTTATTCTAATGGTGTGGGCAACCTGAGCACCTAAACCCTAAAAAGTTTTTCTTACACATCTAAAACACATAAATACAT